>JAOEHY010028465.1:0-105000 GCA_025447955.1 Psilopsiagon aurifrons
AATTTTTTTTGTTTTACCCCCCCCCCCCCCACTAGAACTGATGTTACACAGTAAAGGGAAAGGTACTGTCCCTCCTTCCCGTAGTACGGATGCTAGCAAAATACTTGTGTTAATCATTGCTGAAAAGGCATGTTCTAAAGTTTATCTTTCAGTTGAAAATATTGACTTAAAAAAATGATAATGTGTATTCCTTTATCTCTTAGAAGAGTTGCAAATGGACTTTATAAAAGCTATCATAAGGGATGGAAGCTAAAGTGTACAAGTGACTGTTTTCTGGAATGTGTTTAAATGCATGTTGTGCTGTTCTGGCTAATACTGTCTTATGCCAACTGTGAGCTTTGCTGCAGCATCGCAGTTGGCAACTCTTTAAAACGGACAGTTGTTTTGCAGTTGGAGATTAATAAGGAATGTATTCTCTGAAAAAAGGGTTAGCCCTCTTGCTATTTTTTTCTCCTCCAACATATTCTGAGTAAAATATATGCAGCCTTTTAGTAATCTCTTAGTTTAAGGTGACCTAGATTCAACTCTCAATTCTGATGTGTTTTATAAACAAAACATGCTTTGTTCCTGGGAAAGGGGGCAAGTAGAGATGCTCATAGCATACTGTGTGTGCACATTTTCTTGTTAAATGCAATGACTGGGGTTTTTTCTAAAGCTTCTTGCATTTTTTGTGTCCTGAAAGCCAGTGCAGGCCTCTGTCCACACAGTCAGGAGTACTTCTTAGAGTATTAAATGGTAAAAAAAAATGTAGAATGGAGGAGTGTTTTCAGCTATTTTTTGTAATTAGGTCCATCGTGATGTTGTTTTGAAATACTTATTCTTCATACGTTTTCATTTCAGGTTGGGAGGCTTCTGCAGCAATTGGCCATGACAGGTTCTGAAGAGGGAGATCCACGTACGAAGAGCAACCTTGCTAAATTTGACAAAGTAAGAATGTAGACTGAAAAAAGCTGACATGTGTCTGCTTGGTCCTGCTGCAATCCTTTTCAGACATTGCAAAGGACTTACTCAGTGTTTAACTTCCAAGTTACATGTACTGAAAAGCAGATTAAATCTTGCACAAAGCTGGGAACAAAATCTTGAGTACTGCAGTTAAGGCTCAGGGATTCTTGCTTCTACTCTGGCATAACACTTCTTAAAAGAAAACATAAAAAGGAAATGAAAGGAAGTTACCTTTGAAACTGAAATGATGAATTACTGTCTGCAGCTTTCCTACTGCACCCAAAGAAAACGCTTTGAGCTGAAGGCAACTTCTATATGAAATCTGGTTTAACACCAAGCAATTTGTTAGTGCAAATAACTTCTGTGCCTTTTTTGTGTAGTTTTGCCTTTTTTTTCCTCGGCTTTTCCTTTATCAGTATGAACCATCTGTAGCAATACTGAAATTGGCTTCATCAGAGGAACAGTGAAACTGATGAACTTTGATGTATTGTTGTATGTTTAAAAACATGTTGATTTGCTTGTGTAACTTCCAGGGTTTTGGTCATTATAATTGTTACACAGTCAACATACAAAGTTACACATACTATTTATTATACAAGTAACATTCAATCAGATTAGAAAGCGATAGTATGTGTTGCTTCCTCATTTCACTTTTAGTCTGTGCTCAACAGCTTCTTCAGGAAGGGGCAGTTAATTACCATAGAACAGTTTTAATTTTGTAAAAAATTATATGATGTCACTTAAGTAACACTTTAGAATACAGAAAAAGAATGAAGTGCTGAAACAAACTGCATGCCTTCCTTGCTTACTCTTCAGTGATTTTAATGGTATATGGTACTTTATCCAAAGATTTTAAAAGTAGGAAGCAAAACTTCTACTGTTATGTAAACTGCTTAACTCTTGTTGTAACTTACATTCTCTCCAAACTCTAATAAATGGTCTCTCATTTAAAAACTATTTATTCTCTTTGCAGAGCTGTGTTGCTGCTTTCCTGGATGTAGTTATTGATGGGCGTGCAGTTGAAACTCCTCCAATGTCTTCTGTTAATCTTCTGGAGGGGTTGAGCAGAACAGTGGTTTACATGACATACAGCCAGCTAACTACTCTGGTAATATCTTATGTTCTTAAGTAGTAATAGAGACCTGTCCCCATACATTTACAGATAGGATAAACAAGGATAATTTTTGCTTCAATTCTTAGTAATTGTAAATTTTTAGGTTGGCTTTATGCGGAATGTGATGTCAAGTGATCAGCTTAAAGAAGATCGGATGGCTTTGGAAAACTTGCTGGCAAACTTGCCCCAGAACAAACCAGGGAAAAGCAGCAGCCTTGAAATGACTCCATATAACACCCCACAGCTTTCTCCTGCAACTACTCCAGCTAACAAAAAAAATCGATTACCAATAGGTAAGAAGAGCAAGCAGGCTTCTTCTTGCATGATCTGATACCTTGACACATCTTCTGTGCCATTTCTTCAGTCACCTCTTGGGGCTACTCTTTGACTACACCTGCAGTTCCTGCTTTTTCTGTGTAGATGATGAAGGATTTTCTTTTGCATAGAAAAGCCAGGTAACTCCCTTATTTTCTGGTGCCAGTATGGTGAGCACTCTGGCTGAGCTTGGGAAAAACACTGGAGTTCTACTGCAATGATAATAAAGGGAAAGATTGAAGATGGGAAGCAGATCTAGGAGGGAATATTGCTTAGGAAAGTGGTGAGGTGCAAGTAGTGATATTTGATTAGTGGGATAGAGTAAGTTTAAATCTTTTGTGTCTCAGAAGAGAGCAAATGGGGAAGAGTATGAAAAAGTAAGAACAGAATATGAGTATGTGCTGTATATCAAGAGTATATGCCAAGAAGAGCAGCTTGCTTCTTTCTCCATTATGTGCCTGGTTTTAATTCCAATTGTTAGAAAATGCAGCTTTACTTGTGGGGTTTTGTCCTCTCTTTGAAGAGGATTCTGAGTCTTGAACTTGTCTATTTCAATAATATTGTCTCTTAAAATAGGAAGTGTGGTACTCTCATCTTCAGCGTACATTTGTATGACTATGACTGCACAGGATGTTTTTGTTTGTTTGAGAGATTTGGTGTTAGTGTATAACAGGATGAAAATATGTAGAGCCCAATACGTGGCAAAAAACCCCACAAAACCATCCCCGAAACAAACCTATCCCATGTTGTTTTAACTCTGCTTTTAAATGGCTCCGGTCTTATGCCTGCAAATTAGTGGCACAACAGCATTTATTTTATGGTATAAATTAGTTTTTGCTCAAAGTTTTTATTTCTTTTGTTTCATTTTAATGCTCTCGAAATCCAGGACAGCAGTTGGCAGCCATTACTGCCTGGGATACTTCTGCTACCAATCTTTCTGCTCATATAACTCTAGTAACCCCTTTTGGTGGGTAATGCCCTCTTTTCCGTTCTTCTCTGTTGAATGTTTACTTGTAACACGACTTGAGCATGCATTTGGTTTACTTTGGCAATCAGTTGCTTTGCCAGATTTCTTTATTGATTTTTATTTGAAACTCATTCAGTATGTACATGTAGGTTTTGAAAACACTTTGAGTGCCTTTGTGTGATAATCAAAATCTGGCTTGGACTTGTGCACACTTGCCTTGTTTTCCCAGATCAAATAAAGAAATAACTGGTGTCATGCTGCCATACTTAGAAATCTTAGTTCCATGTGGGCGGGCGTTTTTCCTTCCATGATGCCAAACATCGGAATATGAGGCTACATGAAAAGATTAAACAAAGGATGCAAAGTAATCAAAATGAAACATCTGTTGGAATACGATTTCCCTGCTTTTTTCAAGAGAAGAGTTCTAAACAAATGAATTAGATTTTTAAACCAGAAATGTAGACTTTTTTTGTTAGTTATAAACCTCTTAATTTTTTCATATACCTCATTAAAGATCTTTCTGTGATTGGAATATACTGAACTTGTGTAGGCAAACGAGACATAGTATAACTCATTTCTCTCAGCTTTTATGTTGAAAGTTTGCTTTTTCACAATACAGGAATCAAAATTTAAACACCAGTCCCATCTCACAAGTTTAATAAGACTTTGCGTTGTGTAAGTTTATTGGGTAGATGGATTACTAATTCAAAACGCTGTGGTTCTGTATTTCCATTGTATTGTCTATTTTCCCTTCTTAAACAAGGGAAAGCTTTCTAATGTTGATGTTTCAAAATATTTTCATAGCAACTCGTAGCAGAAGTAGATCAAATATGCTAATGGATCAGCATGGAGATCATGAAGGAACCTCCCAGGAGACTATCCCAGAAGTTCAGCCTGAAGAAGTGCTGGTGATTTCTTTGGGGACAGGTCCACAGATTACTCCAGGAATGATGTCAGAAAATGAGGTATGTGAAATCTGTCACATCTCTGGTATTTTAAGAAGTACAGCCTCTGTGTACTTTAATAGCAGAACAGTGATGTAGTGACACTACATCTTGGTAATAAATCTGAAATGGGAATTAAAATCCTTACTTTATTTTCCTGAACTTGGGAGTTGTAGCTTTGAAATTTCCCTTTGTTAGATGATATTTTTTTTCCTCACTTAGTTTATCTACAAGGTGTGAAAACCAATATGTAAACACAGGAAAAATGAACCTGACGGATTTATGAGGAGGCTTTTGTCATCTAGTGTGCTTAAGAGCAAACTCGGGCTATTGTTTCCAAGCCTAAAGAAACTGATTCAGTTGCCTCTCTGCATGCTCTGTCCTTTGGATCAAGTGGCACAGGTGAATGACAGAACTGGACCACTGATCCCGACAGTTTTGGCAGCTCAGACTTGAAACTCACAGACCTAGCTTCTTGTGAGGGCGGAGCTGCGATTACTTTGCCAGGAATGCCTTCAGGCTGTGCTGCTTAGGGTAAGGCTGGTTTTACAGCCTTTTATTTCCCCAGCTGTAGCACAGCTTCTGCTTTCATCTTTGCTGCCTTGCCTGGTAGTTCAGATTATCTCCTTTTACAACCTGCTGAGCATCGGTTTCCATACTATATTAGTTTGCTGGGGCGAGGAAGGATCTTGTGGCTCCATTATTATCAGGATTTGTCTTTCATTCACATCATGGTTACCTTATGTTCTCTCCAAGCTCTGACTTTGGAGATAGCTGTCTTTTTTCAAATGGCATGTTAGAAATTCAGTTGTGCCATTAACGTTTAGGTAAACCAATGTAAAAATGCGTGCAATGTTTTAAGGAAGTCTTGTTTCTTTTTCCCACTCTCCAGGTCTTAAATATGCAACTTGCAGATGGCGGACAAGGCGATGTCCCTGTTGATGAAAACAAACTCCATGGTAAACCTGATAAAACCTTGCGCTTTTCGCTCTGCAGTGATAATCTGGAAGGAATATCTGAAGGTGAAGGGCCACTTAAGTCTTTAAGTTGTTTTTTAACTTAACTGTAAAAGGAGCTTCTGTTAAGCGCAGCATGTCATCTTTGCCATTTTGAAGGCTGTGCTATTTTATCTTGAGAGCCGGTGTTTTCTCTTAGGCATTCCAATAAAGAAGTATGGAGCTGAGCTCTACATTCAGTTATGCAAAGGCATAACCGAGTCTGAAAATTAGGAAGAAAAAACCCTAAGTATGTGTAGAAAGAGAAGACAGAGAGGGTTTTGTTTTGCTTTTTTTGCTGCTGTTTTTTAAACGTAAGTGCAGCACTAATTATTAAGATAACCTAAGTTAGCTCTGAATTTAGATTTCTCAGACTTTATTTTTCATCATGTTTTAATAAGCTATTACATACCTCAGAATAGTTTCTGGACTCTAAACAACTCCTTTATAGGCGCATCAGACGCAGCAAACCAGAGGTTTATTTCTGATATTGAAGAGGTTTGTACAGGTCATGCAGCATGCATTGTATTGTGTAACTTCCATAATTTAGTGTTTGCTCTCCTCAAAATAAGGAAACAATTTCAGGGACAAGTAAACAAATTAATGGCAAAGACTTCGTTGACTTTTTAGTTACAGTTAAGTATGGTAATAGTGAGATTCCAGCTGTTTCTTAAATGCGTTTGTAGATTATTATAATTAGTACTATACTAAACATGGGAAGTACGTATCACATTGCAGGTTAAGTGTCTGTAGAACCAGGATCAAGAGTAGAGCAAATGCACGTACAGTTCATCAGTTCAGTATTTTACATTGGCCCTGCTACTTCATTTCTTTTCATCTTTCCAGTTAACTGTGTCCTGGATTGTTAATGCTGTAGATTTAGGAACTGTTACTCAAATTAGACTTACAGTAAATTGCTGTTTTCACAGGTCCTTCCAATCGCTCCAACTCTGTTTCATCTTTGGATTTAGAAGGGGAGTCTGTGTCAGAGCTCGGCGCAGGCCCCTCTGGGAGTAATGGTGTAGAAGCTCTGCAGCTGTTAGAGCATGAACAAGGCAGGTGCATGTTCTCTAATACAAGTGCCTGTGGTGCTGTAGATGTTAAAGCTGAAATTCTCTGGAAAAAGGTTGAAAAATTGACTAGTTTGGGACAAAGAAATGAAAGTTTTCCTGTGCAATCACTATTGTGTATCTTTTTTCCCCCCCAAGAAGTATTTCTTGGAGGCTGTTGTTAGGAAATCACATGAGATTTTGAGGTCCTTTATAGGAAACTGCTTGTAAAGTTTTGCTTGATACCAATTTTGCCTTTCAGGGAATAGGGTGATCTGAACTGGGATTGTCTTAAAGCTTCTGGATAGCTTCCTGTTTAATATACATTTGCCAGTGCTGGAACGGGTTGTCCAAAGAAGTTGTGGTCTCTCCTTCTTGGAGATAATCAAAACATAACTAGCAATGTTTGTGACCAACCTGCTGTTACTGACCCTGGTTATAACAGAGCCTTTGGGCTTGGATGATCTCTGGAGGCCACAGCTGAGGCCTGGCGTAAGTCCTTAGAGGGATTGTATCAGTTTTGCCTGTCAGTTGGTTGATAGGTCACCATGTGTAGTGGAAAATTTTTCTTCCTAAGTCTCAAATGGACTTAAAAACTGTTTTCAGGCAGCATCTCTTGAATAGCGCTTTAAAGGTCCTACTTTAAAATGCTCTTATCTGACAGAATTAGAGGGTTGTTTGTTTTCCTGTAATGTGCTCTTACAGATTTTCACTGAGAAGTAATTGGAAAAGCCTTTAAAAAATTGAGACCTTTTTGTTTGTACGCAGCCACAACACAGGATAATCTTGATGACAAGCTGCGTAAATTTGAAATCCGTGACATGATGGGGTTGACTGATGACAGAGATATATCAGAAACTGTGAGTGAAACTTGGAGTACAGATGTCTTGGGAAGTGACTTCGACCCAAATATTGATGAAGATCGTTTGCAAGAAATAGCAGGTAACTCGGTGGTGCAGCTGGTATGTTAAAATGCTTCATGCTTGCTCTAAACTAGCGAGGCTGCGGAGCCCTCCTCCTCCTCCCTTTTGAAATGGGTGTGTTTGCATTGATTAAACTGGAGGGGTTTGTGTGCATGACCTGAATTGTATTTAGTTGCTCATTCCTATCTTTTCAACGTTTTTCATGGTGACTTTATTAAGGTCACCTAAAATGTGTTCTTATTTTCTCTCTGATCAGAGCTGTCTTCAGGAAGCCTTTATCTAGCTGTACGCTTCGGCTTTACTTTTGCAGGTGCAGCTGCAGAGAACATGCTAGGCAGCTTGCTGTGTTTACCAGGTTCAGGATCCATGTTGCTTGATCCCTGCACAGGTTCAACCATATCAGAAACCACAAGTGAGGCATGGAGTGTGGAAGTACTGCCAAGTGATTCAGGTCAGAATCATGCAGTTTTTGCTTAATTCTTTAGCATGAATCAAGACTCTTCTAGAGGCATAGTGTGCAAAACAACAGCCTCTTCCTCTCTTTCTTTGAGAAATTATTGTCTTGGGGTTAAGTTAATGTTTATGAATGCTTCCAGTATTAAAAGGACAAACTGTTCCTAGGCAGAGAGAAGATGGAAAGCATTGTGACAAGTAACTCACTGTTACTTAAGAAGTTCTTTAGGGCCAAAAAGGGTGAGAGGGGATTGCAGAGCAGATTTCTGTTTGCTTTCCTTCCCTGTGACGTTAAGTAGGGCTACCTAGGACCACAGTGTGCTTTGGTTAGTGAAGATTTCACTGTATACTGTTGTATCTAAGAAATACAATACTAAAATAAATAAAAACTACTTAGAATGCCTGTGCAGATAGAACAGTGCTATTTGTGCAGAGTCCTGCTTTCTGTATAAAGGACTGTAAGAAAGCACTTACTGAAGTTGAGCTAGCTTAGCACTTAATGTATTAAACCAACACGTACCCCTCTTCCTTCTTTATGTAAACATTAAGAGAGCATGGTATTGAGTAGTGATACTTTTTCTCTTTACTCTCCATTGTCTCCCTTTGTAGAGGCCCCAGACTTAAAACAGGAGGAAAGACTACAAGAACTGGAAAGCTGTTCTGGGCTGGGTAGCACATCTGATGATACAGATGTAAGGGAGGTCAGTTCTCGACCCAGCACACCAGGCCTCAGCGTTGTATCAGGTGAGTTTACGTGTTCTGTTAGAAGGTGATCAGCACCTGCTTTGCTGCACTTCAGTTATACATCATTTTACTCATGAGATAACTTCTTGCATTCATTCTGGAATTTTCAAAGCAGTAATTCTTTGTTCATCTTACAGAAGAAAATAAAAAGGCTGCAGAGAGTTGAATACTCTGTGCTGTTATTGCAGTGGTTAGCTGTGGAGTATGGATTTGGAAGAGACTCCTAACTTTCGTGCATTTAGTTATGCTGTCACAACATTCTTTTTATTTAAGTAAATCAGTATATATCTACTTCGCTTCTTTGGTTTCTGTAAAGTATTTAACAATTAAGTGTCTTTCTAATGCCCATTGTCAAAGTGTATTCACGACGATGTTAAAACAGCTGAAGATGTCCAGCAGAAATAAAATGTTATTTTAGCAGTGTAGAAATGCATTATGCCTCCAGATGCTGCTGTGAGGTAGGACTTGATAATGGCAGTGTTCACCAAACATTTTACTAGCTTCAGGGTCTTGCTTCCTTTTTCTCTGAAAGACTCTATCGGATGATTCTTTTGTTATGTGTAAGGTATTAGTGCAACATCTGAAGATATTCCTAATAAGATTGAAGATCTCAGGTCTGAGTGCAGCTCTGACTTTGGGGGAAAAGATTCTGTGACGAGTCCTGACATGGATGAGACAGCCCACGGTAAGTTACCTGTAAAGGAGAATTAGAATCTCTGGTAGCTGGAGTCTCACAAATGTTGTTTGTAGAAGCCTTAAATTTTACAGTTTCTCCCAGCTTCTAAGTTCTGGTGGCTAAGCTCAGCACTTTCCTTATTTGCTAGCACCGTGTTTGTTTGACAAATTGATTCCAGGACTTTACAGTAGTAGAGCTTGAGCGCTAGATCTAAGATCACCTTTTCCTAATTTGTTTTGATGGATCCTCCATTGACTGTCCTCTTGCATTTTGGAATTGGTCTGCTCCTCAAGATTTCCCCACTTTCTGTGATGGAATTCTTTGATCATTTCAGCATATTGCAGCAATCTTTCCATATGAAAATGCCTTTAGAAATATTTTTCACTATAAGTTTTTGTTAACTATTGATGCTGAGGGCTGTTTTTCCAATGTCACTTATGCTGTAGGTAGTTCTTGGTACGGCATTAACTGTTCTTTTCTGTGTTTCAGGAGCCAGTCAGTTGACATCTCCTCCTTCTCAGACAGATTCTTTGCTTGCACTGTTTGATCCTCTATCATCGAATGAAGGTGAGTTGTAAAGAATAAGCTTTTTTTAAAAACCAATCATTTTCAATGCTTCTGTATTAATACCAGCTAATTTGGAAGAATCTTGAAAGAAAGGCATGGTTTCTTTTATGCTTGTGACCACAGGTGTATCGGCTGTAGTAAGGCCTAAAGTACATTATGCAAGACCTTCTCATCCACCACCAGATCCCCCCATCTTGGAAGGAGCCATAGGAGGTAACGAGGCCCGCTTACCAAACTTTGGGTCTCACTCTTTAATTCCAACCGATTTAGAAGCATTCAAGCAAAGGCATTCTTACCCAGAGAGGCTAGTCCGCAGTAGGAGTTCAGATATAGTATCATCAGTTCGGAGACCTATGAGTGATCCTGGATGGAACAGACGTCCTGGTAATGAGGAGAGGGAGCTTCCTATGCCAGCCGCCAGTGCTGGAGCAGCTGGTCTGGTGGCTGCATCACAGTCGTCATCATCATCTCCCAGTAAAGACTCCTCCAGGGGAGAGGTAAGGCTTCTATGCATCTTTTTGTTCGTTTTTCTCTGTGGTGCCCATTGTAATTGTGCATCTAATGCCAGAAAGCTGTTATTAAAGGTGTGTAGCCAAGGAAATACAGTGTACTTTTGTTATCTTGTAAATATTGGCCAATAATGTTTTACAAGTTAAAGCTGCAGATATTCAAAGTGGCTTAAATGAATCTGGCTTCTCTTCAACATACTGAATGAGCTTTACTTGATTTGATGGGACTTCAGAAATACAGATTTGTTGAAATGGCTAAATTCGAAATACTGCCGCATCCTGAAAAGTAATTTTCTTGTAAAAAAGAAGTGAAATCTAAGTTTCTTCGTGTCTTTGGTTTAGCATTTATAGGCTGCCCTCTTCAGGAGGAACATTTCCGACTTCATCTGCTATGGCTTTTTTGCCCTGCCGTAGTTCTGGTTTTACAGTCAATGTAGCAAAACCTGATGTGAAGGAGGAGTTTTGTCTTTGCACTTGATATAGTAAATGCTCAAATGTAGACTCTGCCCTTTTTTACAGATTGAAGAGCGAAAAGACAGTGATGATGAGAAGTCTGACAGAAACAAACCCTGGTGGAGGAAGCGTTTTGTGTCTGCCATGCCCAAAGGTAGGGTCACGTCCATCTGGTTTTGGAACTTTAGTAAGAGTGCACACTGCCTTTACGATGTCTTTAGTCACTTTTATGGAAAGTGTTTACAGTTTCACTTTGAAAAGCCGACCAAGCTGACGCAGACTTGTGACACAGTAGAGCTGTACTGTTTGAGAAATCAGGATTCATATTTATAGAATTGCAAGTGTTGCAGTAAAGAGAGAATTATTGAAATACAAAGTGTGCAGAAACCTATAAAGAGGAGTGTAAGCTGAAATGAATTTGCTTAGGCATTGTGTTATCGTGATCATTCAGTAACCTTGGAATCTTTATGTAAGGCAAGTCATTTCATTGTTGTATGATAGTAACTTTATTGCAGCTTCACTGAGAACTAGCCTTAATTTTCTACAGATGGTAGCATGCTAGTTGAAGGATATTGATAACTTAGGTTATCTCATGTAACATGGCATAAGTGGAAATTAGACTGCTATTTGCAAAGTAAAGCTTGTTCAAGGAAGTACTTTCATGCTGTGAATAATATCAACTTGGGATGGAACAATGTGTGCAATATTAGATATTCTACAGACTTTCAGTTAGAAAAGAACCACCATAATCCTTGAAGATTAACTTTAGATGATGTTATAGTATTTTAATACCATTTTGTTTGCTTTTCCATTTCACAATGTGCTGTGTTTGCATCTTTTTCTTGAACTTAGTAGTGGGAACCAGTTGCCAGGAAAGATTTGTGTCATTACGAGCAATATTTGAGTTAGGACTATTGGCTAAACTGAAGTATAAATATATACGTAAATAAAAATGGGAAGCTACCTCACTCCCTGGTGAGTCATTGCCTAGAGTGTATAGTACCTGGAGGGCAAAACAGTTTTGCCTGGTTCATGGTAGCATGTCTGTGAAGGTGTAACTTAACTACATATGATGACATTACAGTTCTGCTCCACCCCGTAGATAGGTTTGTGGTTTTTATTGAAGTTCATTGCATGATGGACTTCTGCATTAGCCACTTTCTTAAAGTTTCTTTAATCTGGCCATTATCTCAGAATAGTCTTTGATAAAGTACCTTTTATTTTCAGCTCCTATTCCATTTAGAAAGAAAGAAAAACAAGAAAAAGACAAAGATGACATGGTACCTGACAGATACTCAACACTTCAAGGTATGAGAATAATATCATCACAATCAGTTTCTCTCATAACGTGCCCTCTAGAGTTCCAGAGTGCCCACCAGGTATCTATTTACAGAAAGTTATAACCAATTGGAATTAATGTTCACAACTGTCTTTCTGAATCAGAAAATGAATAGAGGCTTTTTGGCTTGAAGGCTGTTTTTAAGCTGTCATGCTTCTGTCAATATGTGTAGTACTGGATTCTTGACTCCAGTCTTCACTTCCCCTCCCCACACCCTCTCATTACAAAACTCATGTCCTTATCATAGCTGAGCTGTAAGGATAGTTGCTGACACATTCCTGTGATAGTTACTTAAGTGCTAAAATAAACCTGATTTGAACCTGGGTGTTTAGCTTTCAGTTTGCCTAAGTATTTCTAGAAGTCTTCAAATATACAAGAAGTATTTGTGTATGTGGTATAAATATGCTAAGGATCTGGCTTTATTTGTTCACCTTCATTGTACTTTTTCCTGCTTTTGCTTCAGACTTTATAAATGTATTTGACTTGTGGCTAGATGAAGACAAGCAAACTGAGTGATGTGGCTAAAACAGGGTGCCAACATGGGGGTCTAAATGTTTGTATTTGCTTTCAATTGGCACACACTACAAGGTTAACCCCTCTTGTTTTTAATGGTGTTTTCAGATGATCCCAGCCCAAGGCTCAGTGCACAGGCACAAGCTGCAGAGGACATTTTGGACAAATACAGGAATGCAATCAAGAGAACCAGTCCTAGTGAAGGAGCCATAGTAAATTATGATGGTGCAGGTGAGAGCCTGTCTTTCACAATCAACACTGACATAGTTTCTCCTCCTTAAAGATAAAAACACTTCAGCATTCTAGACCAATGTTAGTACTAGCGGCTGAACAATGTGAACACTAAAGCAGGAAACATTTTGTCAATTGATCTGAGACTGGGAATTAAATAAATATTTCCAAGGTCTTCCAAAACTGACTTGTGGATTGTATATTTTTAATATACTCTTATCACTTATTCAGAACAATTTGTTTTATTTGCTGTCTCCATTTCCTCCCTGACCTTAGAATAACAAGAATAAAATGGAGAATATTAGTCTAGTTTCTTCTGCTGACCCCTCTCTTCAACTGTTACATTGGTTATTTTCATTCCCATAGAGGCTATTGGTGATGGCGAGAGTATGCATGACTCTCCACGTGATGAGGCTTTGCAAAACATGTCTGCAGATGATCTCCCAGACTCTGCAAGTCAAGTGGCACAGCCACAAAGTTCTGCTTTCTCCTACAGGTAAATACATTTGCAGGTTTAATCTTACTCACATAATAGAATTAAGAGCTGACGCCATGTGATTGGTTCCCAAAACAGTAGTAATATGGATCAATTGTAAACCTTCACATACTTTCAGCTTTAAGCATCTCGTATCATAGTATCTCTTGGCATGTCGTATTTCCACGAGTGAAGGGGGTATATTCTAACCTGAGACAATAGAGCAGGTCAGTGTTTAGGAAAATTCCTCTGAAACTGGTCTAGGTGCTGTATTAAAAAAACTGTTATTCTGAAGTCTTGGAAACATTGCTATATTAAAATAACTTTTAGGCAGTGTGTAAGAAATAGAAACAAACAAAAAAGTAAAGGCTGCGTATTGAAGAAGCAGACGTTGCAGCAGCTTTGTTAAGAAAATATTTTTCTTCTTTAAGGGATGCAAAGAAGAAATTGAGATTGGCTCTTTGTTCAGCAGATTCTGTTGCCTTCCCGATGCTGACACATTCAACAAGGAACGGTCTACCAGACCACACAGACCCTGAAGGTAAGTGTTCTTCATCCGTACAGATACTTTTGTACTGTATGTGTCTTTTCCCCCATCTAATGGCTCCTGTACTGCACAGTTTATGGTACCTTCTGTTTGGCATAGATGCAGATGGCATAAGCTGCCTTTTGCCCCCAAATACTAACAGAGTAACTTGTTTGATTTACTGAGTCTTTACATTGACATAGTATGTCTTATGTTTTATCCGTCCATTCATGCTTCCATTATTTGCAGACAGGTGAATTTGTCACTTTATCTGGTCCTCTTCACATTTCAGAATGCTTCTAAGTAATAAATAAGACAGAGATACGAAAACTTACCCTTTGATATCTCTGAAATTCAAGAATACTTATTAAATTATTCTTAAAAGAACATTATTGTCTAATGTAGAGACACTTTATTTTAAACTTACATGTTTTCCGTATTTAAAAAGTTGTATTTTCATCATGCTTACATTTCTTTTCCTTAATAATTTTTCTGTTGTTCTTTATTAGATAATGAAATTGTGTGCTTCTTGAAAGTTCAGCTAGCTGAAGCTATTAACCTCCAAGACAAGAACTTGATGGCCCAGCTGCAAGAGACTATGCGATGTGTAAGCCGCTTTGATAACAGGACCTGTCGAAAGCTGCTGGCATCTATTGCAGAGGACTATAGGTAGTTTTTTCATTATCTTCTTACTAATAGGTTTCCAAATGCATATGTTTATTTGCTAGCAGATTGGGAAGACCCCTTGTGGTTTAAATTGTACTTTATCAAATCAGGTTATTACACCTCTGCCTTCCTACAATAGGATGAAATTGCCTCAGCTATCTGCAAAGGGCTTAAAAACCCTTGGACTTTAAGTCAGTCCAGATAGTGATGAACTCAGGTTAAATCAATCTGTGGGTAACATTCAGCTCTAACACACAAGAGATGCTGCTTGGAAGTTGCTTTAATCTAGCATTCAGGAGTGCTGCAAGAGCAGTGAATTTAGCCAGAGACATCACTGTAAGATGGAACTTCCTAATTCAGGCTTTACCTTTGTTTTAAAAACAACAGGTTGAAGCTCCCTCTTGTGCTACAACTCAACAGTTTGTAAAGCTATTAGCTGCTATCTTTATTATGAATCTGATGTAAAAAAACTCTCTATTTTAGGAAAAGAGCTCCATATATCGCTTATTTGACTCGATGTCGCCAAGGGCTGCAAACGACACAAGCGCACTTGGAAAGACTGTTGCAAAGAGTTCTGCGAGATAAAGAAGTGGCCAACAGATACTTCACTACAGTATGTGTGAGATTGCTGCTAGAGAGCAAAGAAAAGAAAATAAGGGAGTTTATTCAAGGTAAGATTTACTGCAGACAGTGGAGTGTGTATATTCCTTTACTCCATATTTAGAGGCTGGCTCAAGTTAATGTTTTAAAATACAACTTCTGATCTGAGGAGCAGATTCCTATAACAGTTTTCATTTTAGCTGGTGAATGAACAGCTCAGATTACTATGAGTTAACAGTATGTTGTGGCAGCTAAGCCATGGTAACTGGCTGCATGTTTCACAGACTAAGAGAATAAAGTTAATCTGACCTCACTTGGTCCAAGAAGTTATGCTAAATCATATTACCTGACCCATGGAAGAAACATTAATGCTATTAATTAGTTTAGACCTACTGATTAATGATAAATTAAGTTGCAGCATTCAGTCCTTAGTACAGAACCTGTGGTTGCCTCTTAGAAAATACAGAGCACAGTACTAGTAGAATCAAAGAGTCAAAAATATCAGATCATAAGGGATAGTGGCACCAGGAAGACATGTCTTTCGAAACAGGGTCATTTAAACCAGTTTCTGTGGTCTCTATGCACATATGTGGCTTAATGAAGTACATAAGAAATTTGGAGTCAGATCTTGCTCCTGGAGCATATAGTACTGCATACTAAATGTGCCTGGATAGGCTGCAATTAATATGAGAATTTACATAGACTGGGCTAAAAGTTCGAGTAATAAGATTCAGTGACCCAGGAAGGAGTTAAAACCCTTCCATTGGATAAAAAGGAGACAGCTATTTCTGGATGATCTAAAAGAGAAATTGGCAACTGTAGTGTTTAGGCTGCTGGCAGATATGAGTGGCAGTTGTCTTCTGTTGCAGAGTGCTATAAATATGAAGCCAGTGAATGGCCAGTTAAGAGCCAGAATGGACCATCCTATTTGGCCATGCTGCATTAGCTTGGCTGCATTCCCCATTCTGTATTTTGTAGATAAAGATGAATGTTATAACTATGTATACTTAATAAAGGTAGGGGTAGGAAGTGGTACGCATGGGTTTTCTTGATATCTTCCCCCTCAGCATCTGACAACTTTGCATGTGCTGGTTCCTACCAAGGCACTGTTGTAGTGATTGTTCTGGGTGTTAGCTCTGTGGGTGGCTGGAAAGAAGGCATAAGAACTGGTACTGCAGAGGAAGTGATTAACACAGTATCAAGTAGAGTATTTTGACCATATGCTTTGCTAAATATGTTCTGTATGCTTTTTCTTTAATTCCTCCATTTATTTTCTGCTTGTTTCCTCCATTTGTTTCTGCTTGTACTTCCCTGGGTGTGGGTAAAACAGAGCTTCAGTGCTGCCTGGCAAGAAATCTGCAGTAGATTCTGGGCCCTTCTTTCCAGAGAAACCTATGAGAAATAATGGGGGGGTTATTTAACAGAATGTTCTCTCTCCTTTTACTTTATATCAGATTTTCAAAACCTCACAGCAGCAGATGATAAAACAGCCCAAGTTGAGGATTTTCTCCAGTTCTTGTATGGGGCTATGGCTCAGGATGCCATATGGCAGAATGCCAGTGAAGAACAGCTTCAGGATGCGCAATTAGCTATAGAACGCAGCGTGATGAATCGTATTTTCAAGCTTGCATTCTACCCTAATCAGGATGGAGATATTTTGCGTGACCAGTAAGTTAATGTCATTTGAAGTACCTGGTTTCTCTTTTGCAGTTGGGGCAGATGGAAGCTCTGCAGTCTTCACATGACAGACTTGACAAAGTCAGCCATGCTGTACAAGTTCATGTTTTCTTTCAGAAACGCTTTGTAAAAGAACAAGGAACTGCTTTAGCATCATGTGCAGAAGTTTGTGTTGGCAGCACACTGCTGGAATAAAATTGTCAATGTAATGACTTGGGACACAGACTTTCAGATCTGCAAGCGTATATGCTGAGAGTGATCAAAATCTGCATCAGAACTCCTTCCATTTTCTGTTTTAGTACAGTATTTCCCATGCATTTGGGGTTTCTGTGGTTTAGAACATATGCTGTTTGAAAGCTCTGTTGGCTTGGATGGTAAAGTCCTCTGCATCTCATATTGACCTAGTGTCCATTAGCTGCAGGATCATCATGGTTATGTGAATTCCTCAAGATCTCTCTTGCAGTATCTTAAAACTGTTTGGAAACCCCAGGGGACTGCCGGCTGGCTGCTGCTTAAGTTTCACTCTTTGCTTTTTGTGTTTGTTTTCAGGGTCCTTCATGAGCACATACAGAGGTTATCTAAAGTAGTGACTGCAAACCACAAAGCACTTCAGATACCTGAGGTAACTCCTTTCTTTCAGTTTTGTGTGTGCTGGGGTGCTTGGTTTTGGTTGTGTTTGGATGGGGAGAGGGTTGTTTTGTTTTACACTTCGAAGTGCTGTGCTCCTGTCTGTGACAGCTGAAGTACCTGGCAGGAAAAACGCGCTGTGCCCATACTTTGGTGTCTTCTATTGGCTGATACTTCCAAATTATTTTTTTTCTGATTTTGCCCCCTCTGTCCTGACTGTAAGATTGAAGAACTAACACTGCCCTGCACAAAGATGCAGTAACTTTCCGATCATTGACTTCAAAAGACAAGATTTGAATCCTTTAAGCTTCCAATATGATTCATGCGCCGTAGCTGTGGTTTTCAGCCGTCAAGTTAACTTTCTGAGCTAGCCAGAATTAATGGAACCTTGCAGTTCTGTGGATTTGCCCAATGCTTTCACTTTTCTCATGGCTAATAGGGTAAGTGAAAGAAGGTTGGTAGGCTTAAGAAGTCTATCAGAGGCTGGATTTTGCAGCTATCCTACTTCTCAATCCAGCACTTGAACTGTATGACTCTAAACAGTGCGTGTTCATAAAGCTGCTGTAAAGAAGACTGAGACATACAGCTCTGCCTTTGATTGAAACAGTGCACTGGAGAAGTCACAGGCTAATTGGGTTAGGTGCACATAGAGTGCTGTCTCCTTGTAGTTTTTGATTTAGCACAGCAGGAAACCACCTTCATTGTGAGTGTAATGGAACCATCTTGCCTTAAAGCTTACTGTTTCTCAGGAGTCTTGCTCCTGCCTGCTATTCTCTGATACTTCAGACCCTCTGTGGTGCGCAGTAGTAGCTCGGACAAACAAGAACTGGCAGCATGTTGTTTTTTTCCTAGGTATATCTCCGGGAGGCACCATGGCCATCTGCACAGTCTGAAATCCGCACAATAAGTGCTTACAAAACCCCTCGAGACAAAGTACAGTGTATCCTGCGTATGTGCTCAACCATCATGAACCTGCTTAGTCTGGCAAATGAAGATTCAGTACCTGGGGCAGATGATTTTGTTCCTGTTTTGGTCTTTGTTCTCATAAAGGTGAGTTCTTTTGCAAAGGTCACAAATTCCAGCTAATGCTTGTAATAAACAAGCAAATTTTAGGAAAAAAAATAATGCATTTGGGTAACTGGAAGTGTGCTAGACTCAAACCCAGATCCAATTCAGTAGGTTTAAAGAGAAACATTAGAAATGCAGTCACAGTTATGGTTTTTGAATCCAGACAAACTGCATTTGGAACCAAGGAAATTGGGCAGAGGTGTTGTGTGTGGAGCAAGTTAGCATTTTTTTTTTGAGGTGTGTCCACCAGCATTTGCCATCTGTGCCTGCTTAATGCTGTCTTTTTTCAGGACCAAGATCCACACTAGGACTGACTTGCATTCTGTTGCTGGTCTTTTTTAACATGAGTGTTTGGAGACTGGTCTGTCATAGATAAGATGCTAAAGCAGTAGGCTTTCCTCACATGTTGGAATGCTTGATGGCTTTTATAAAGCCCGCCAGTGTTACCCTTCTTTCTCCAGGCCTGTTAGTCATTTTTCCTTGTAGGAAAAACACGCCCTTCACTAAGTCTGATGCCTTCCGAGTGTATGTAATTGGGGTGGACTGGACAAACAGTCACTACCCTACAGGCACACTTCATAATCATGTATTAGGAATATGTGAGGGTCACTGCACAAATCGGATTGTGTTTCTGTTCTGTATCTTGTAACATTTTATGTTTAGCTTTGCAAACAAGCTGTGAGTATCTTTTTCTTCTTTAACCCTCAGGCAAACCCACCTTGCTTGCTGTCCACTGTTCAGTACATTAGTAGTTTCTATGCCAACTGTTTATCTGGAGAAGAATCCTACTGGTGGATGCAGTTCACAGCAGCAGTTGAATTCATTAAAACTATTGATGATCGCAAGTAACTCAAGCAGCACATGTATGGGCAGACTGTTAGCAGAAGAAGTCTATAAGAATGTACAACAGCTGCAACAGCTGAAGAAGAGACTTTCCTTGTATAATACTGTACAGAATTGAGGCATTTTCAAACACACCTTTACTAATCAAATTAATTTAACAGATTATTCCCTCTTCTCTTTTGGTTGCGTTTTTCTCCCCTATAGATACTGGCTGCAAAAGGGACCACAGTTTTCAGGTATTTTGGAATCTCAAAACATGCAGAAAATTCTTCATGCTTTTCACACCACCCTTCTTCCTGAATTCTTACTCACGTGAATAATTCACTTCATTTAATTTCTAATACAAAACTAAACCAAGAAGAATCAGGGCAACCACTTAGTATACTTTCTAGCTTAATACACCTTTTATTAATGAAACACCAGCCACACTGAAGGTTTGTAGTAACTGACATTAGTTCTCAATTTTATTTCACCAAAATTTAAAATCTGAGGGGACAGTGTAAATATTATATAACTATATTTAATGCATTGCAATTATCTTTGGACTCGTTATCCTTTGAATAAACAAGCAAAAGCCTCTCTGACCTCTAACAGGTTGTGACATACTGTGTTTTGGTAATGAAAGGACTTCCTCAAAAAGCTGAGATTAAAAAAAAAGGGCAAACTGAGCTATTTATTAAAATGTAATTAAGATTACTGAAATTTCTAAAACTGGAATTTATAGTAGATGGGGCTTATTAGATAGCTGAACACTTTTTGGCTAGGGCATTAGGGTGTTACAAAGGTTTGGATATATAGAGGAGAGGATCTGTAAGTTACAATAGATAAGTCTAATATAAAAAAAGGAGAAATAAAATACCTTACTGTAATATTTTTTCTGAGATATTGTGTATACTGTACAAACCCCAAACAGAGATCCTTAACAGAACCTTGGACTGTAATATATATTTTGATTAGTGACATTAAATACATATGCCAGGGGTTTCAGTGAATGTTTTTACTAAATGTTCTTCGTGTTTTACTGTTCATATAAAATGTTTTAAACGATAACACTGTTCTTTATGAAACATATCATGACATCAGTTCAGGGTGTTTTATAGATTTCTCACCCCACTTTTCCCTTAAACTGACAAGTACCAGGTTAAAGAAGTTTTTATGCACAGCACCGTTTGGATTTCTCCAGAGTGAAATGGTCTGGGTGATGGTCAGTGGTTGTTACCTGTACGTAAGCACTGGCTGTTCTATTTAGCTGGAATTACAGTGAAAAAGGACAGTGAGCATTTAACTTTTTCATGTCAGTATTATTTCTTGTTCTTTCCAGAGTGTGCATTGCCCTTCTGACAGAGGGATGTGTTAAGGCTTGGTGTCTCTGAGTTCTGAAAAACCAAAATCTTTCTTGCATTCTCTTTGAAATAGGATTTTTATTTCATGTGTGTGTGTATTTTGATGAGTAAAACCTGTAAGCAACTAGTACTTGGGGAAAGAATTGGGCTAATTGAAATTAGAGCAATTTATGTCAAGTATCAAGTGCTTGATTTGGCTGTGCTACTCATTGAGGCATAATTAAAGCAACTTACTTTCTAGGACTCTAGTTTGTAACTCAGTATAGCAGCATTTTTGCCAAACTAATCACAGGTGAGAGGGTGGGATGGTAACTTTTATTTATAGTCTTTCTCCTCTATTTAGAGACTTAATTGTGTGGAGGAGCAATACTCAGTAGAAACAAAATTCTTCTGATCTGCCTTACTGTGGTAACTCGGTCTGTGTAGCACTGCAATATTCCAGTTCTTTAGCCTTGATGGGGTTTTGGTGCTGAACACGTAACTTGATATTGCAAGCACAGCCCTGACCAATAACACAGCAGTGAAGCACAAACATGCCCTTGAAGATATGGCCAGGTCATATCTAAAAGCAATATAAATTTATTTATGTTGAAGTGTCCTGAAATATTTAATTATTACTTGAATATCTGAGATGTTAAGACCGATGTATGAAAGTGCTTTTAGTCCTGCAGCATGGGTTTTAGTTGGGGAGAGTATCTGTACAATCCCTAAAGGAGGCACAAAGACCTCCCTGCTTACCCTGCCCTCTGCGTCGGTTTGCAGACCTGGTCAGCAGGATTTGACCAGCACCATCAGATCCTTCAGTTTTGCTCTCCTTTATGGAAAGGGCAAGAACCATTTCCTTCACAGGTTTTATCACTTTGTTTTTCTATGTAGAACTGGAGTCTTTATTATTATTTAGTCATTTTTAAGCCAGTGAGTGTTTAAATGAGTCCCAGATGAGCTGAGAGTCTTCATAGCAAGATGGTCCTTTGCTTCTTTTTTCCATCCTACTCTGAAAGCCCTTTATTAGAGTCTTGATAGGTGTAGTTAGAGAATTAGACTTTCTGAAGAATTACAAACGTTCCTGTAATGTCCTCTTACTGTTTTCCCCCGTGTCCCATAACATTTTGTTTTAAAATGACAAATTACTTGTCTAGGAAGTGATGTTGTTAGATTTTTGGTGTGCAATAGTAAAGGTGAAAAGATAGTGCATAAAGGACCAAAAGTAACAGCACTGCTGCCAGGAGGTGCCAGCCAAGTATCTGTTGCTGTAAACTTGGTGCTTTCTGTTAATTAAACTACTTCAGCCACTGAAGGATGAATGGAACATTGTGGGGAAAGGGGAGGGATCCTCAGTAGCATGTCGCAGTCAAGACTCAGTCCTTGACTTCAGCACTGGCTGTTGGCATGTCAGGAGGAGCTGCCAAATTAACCAGTGGCATGGCAATGCCTCTTACTACTACAGAGATGGTGTTTTCCTTTTTTGGGTAGGGGAGGCAAAGGAGAGGGCTGGGTTTTTTCATCCCTAGGAGCTTCCTTTTAGCTCCTAACCCTAAGGGTGACTTTTCTCTCAAGCTTTTTGAAGTCCCCTTGAAGGCAAATGGGAACATGAATGGCCTGTTGGGTATTTCAGTTTAAAACCTTTTGTTTTGAAGACCTTGTACTACCAAATGCTGAATGTAACTGCCATAAGTTTCAGGAAAAAAAGCCACGAACACGATCCTGTTTCCTGTTGGTGACTTTCTGGTGAGCACAGCGTTGGTTCGTATCGCTTGGAAACGTGAGTGTTCTGTGGAGCCTAATTCCCAGAGAAGTTTGGGAACTCTCTGCTGTGTTAATGCTGAGTGCACATGGGGAAGGGGAGCTAGGACAGGTGCAGGGGGAGGCCAGCCTGTGCAGCAGCAGTGCCTCGGTCCACCAAAGCGTGTGCTTGGCAGGAGCATAACACGCGTGGCCATGCTGTGGTACAGAGCATGCAGCCTCCGGCTGGCAGCGAGGGGAGAGTGGGAGCAGCAGGAAAGCAGTGGAGGAGGAGGAGAAGAATCCTCTTGTTTGGGTAACAGCTGACTTGGTTGAGCCTGTACTACTTGAGAATTAATCTCTGCTGAGTTAGTAGTGTGTGTTCTGTACCTTTTAATTGTGCTTTACCTCTATTTAAAAGCCTTGTACTGCCTCTCCTCTTTGAAACTGGTAAAGCCTTTATAAATCTAATAAGCTTGCACAATCTTGTATACAGGAACCCCATCTTGTCTCTAACGTGATTATTAATGTATTATTCTGTAAAAACTGATTAAAAGGAGAGCAGTTTGACCGCCTGGCTTTCATGTTTCTGCCTTGTTCCAGTGCAGCCAACACTTGTGCTGGAGATGGCATTCCAAGTGTGAAGGACTTACCGCTAACTTCACAGGGTTTCCCATTCTGCATCGCTGCTCTGTTGTATCCTCAGCCCTTTCCTGCATGCACCGAAGCTGATGGGGGGTGGGCCATGGCAGAAGAGAATCAAGATCTAATTAACACAGAGCTTTCTGGGGTTTATTTTAATTGCAGAGCTTGGCTGTCCTGGTATCTTAAGGGGAAAAAATAGCTTCCTGCTGTCACAGCAGTGTGAGGTGGTACACGTGAGGACAGGCACCAGGACTCTGTCCCTTCACTCAGTGTTGTCAGTCACCTTGGTTGAGTCCAAAAGCGCTGTTTTACTCATTTATTGGGAAGTTTTACCTTATTTCACATCACCTACAAGACAGTGGGAACTCAGTGTCCACCACACAGTTGCCCCAGTCCAACCCTCAATGGGGCAGTGGGAGAACTGGTGGAACCAAGGTGGATGTGCAGTGCTGCCGTGAGCTCGGTCCCCACAGTGTTATTGACCTTGATTCTCATTTGCATCCAGCATTTTTCATGCTCTGGAATATGGTGTTTGGGGACCTTTCCATCATTAAGTGGATTTACAGCAATTTCCTTATGTGTTTTCTCCAAGGGATTCTGTTATGAGAGGCACATTAAATCTCCATTAATACCTCATTATCCGACTGATAAGATTACCATGATAATGAGGCAGAAATTCTAATTGTTTCACTTCTTATTGTGCCTTTCATTAAATCATATACCTGGAAGTTGCTGTTGGAGAAGGGAGCTCCAGCCTGCAGACCCTGGGAAGTGAACCCATCCCCATGCACCCTGATCCTCTCTCCCTGTGATTGAGGGATGCTGAGCCATGCTGGCCTTTCCTCCTGGGCTCCTGTGCCTCCTGCCATGGCCTCTTCTCTGTGCCATGGTACCAGGAGGGTTTCCACGGGCCCCAGGGCCTTTGGTAACCTGTGCTGGGCGTGTTTTTGGAGAGAGCCATGTTCTGTGTGGCCCTGCTGTGGTTTTACACAGCCGCTGACTCCTGAGGGCATTTAAGCAAAGGGGTGTGCAGCCTCCTTCGGAGCTGCTACAGCCCATCAGGTCAATGATCCATGAACTAAAAAGTCTCTAAGCAGGAGCAATTATTGTCTATCATGTGTCAAAGGCACCCGTATTGACCCCGATAGATGGAGCCATTATGGCCTGTTGAGTCAATGATCCATGAACGGGGGAGTCCCAGGGAGTAGAGGTGTCACACACCACACCAGCACCATCCTGTCTGTCACCGCAGGGCATGGGGGTGCTGGGGCACGGGTGGATTTGGGGAGCAGGGGCAGTGTGCGTGCAGGGGTCCCCTATGACCAGCATGACCTGAGCTCTGCTTTGGGAGGGGGGACGCCTTGGTGGGGCTGTGTTGGCTGCATATTGCTGATTAAAGCCCTGTCATGACTGGGAGCCCACAGCCATGGGAGCCCCATTTGGCACTGGATCCCGCTGCAGAGCCACGAGCTCCTGACAGGATCCTGTCTGGATCCACCAGGACAAGGAGCATGGTGATGGTGCAGGGCATAGCGCCGGGAGCAGGCAGCACTGCGAGATGGAGACAGGGACCTGCAGTTGTCCTCCTGCCCGGGCTCCCGTCCAGATCTGCATCAGAAAACAACGCTCCCCTGCACAAGTGGACTTGGTTCGGCTCCTCCTGTGCTACGGAGGCGATGATGTCTCCATAGTAACTGGCACATTTGGAGGGCAGGAGACAAAGCCTGTGCGGGAGTGATGGGCAGACCCCACAGCACAACGGCACCCACAGCCCTTGGTGCTCTCCTCCCTTTGCTGGGGGCAAAGGGGATGCCACCTCGTGCCTGCTGCCATCGATGCAGCGCCAGCTCCATCCCTGCTCTGTGAGGAGCGGGATACGGCGCCGGTGCTCGTGGCAGCAGTGGTGGGGTGTCAGTGCTGCTGGGATGGGTGGCTTTTGGCACCACCGGCAGAGCTGGACCAGAGCTGCTGTTCCAAGAGGGTTGAATGTGCTGTTGGGCAGCGCGAGGGCCAGGTTTGTGCCGTGTAGGCAGTAGTGTCCTGCCCTGCCTGCCCTTCCGATCCTGCCCTGCCTGCCCACCACTGCCAGCCCCACTGGCAGCACAGCCACTTACCCACATCGCCAGCAGAGTCATTGGGCTGGGGTTAATCAACATTCATTCATGTTTCCAAGTGTAAATTGAGCATTTGTTTAATTATGTGTAAGTAGCAATACATTCTGGCCATTATCTAAATCACTATTTTATTTCCTGGATGTGGTTTCATAATGCTGGGTTTGTGCTCCAGCCTCTGCATCATTAACAGAGAAGAGTTAATGAATATAAAAGCGTAAAGGCTAATTACACTTTAATTTACAGCCATGGTCTCATTTTGGGACCACATGAAATCTGTTTTGAAAACAATTAAAAAAATAAAGAAGCCCAGTGAAGGTCTGGTGAGTAGAAGGGGTTTGGCACAAAGTCGATGGTGCCGACGGCTCTCGGTCCCATTGCAGTGCAGCCGCTCGGCGCTGGGAGGGCCGGGATCCCAGGAGGCTGCTGGGACCCATCCTGTCCCTGCAGCCACAGCCCCACGGGGACATGGCCCAGGCTGGTGGCAGGAGCACAGTGGGGCTGACGGTGCTGAGGGATGTAAATTGGAGCCCGAGCAGAGAGCACAGTTCACCTGAAGGAGACAAAGATTTATTGGGCTGCAGATGTTGAGAGCAGAACCCAGCAAGACTGCTGACGCCAGCGCTTTGCACCGCTTCCAATTGCTGGGGGTCTAACGGCGTGCGGGTACCGATGCCTGGTCAGTGTATGGGAACAGAGTCTGACATGGAAGCTCGCTGCAGGGGCGGTGAGGGTGAGCAGTTTGAGGCTCCATCTACCATGGTGTCTATGAGAGATTTGGTGACCTCAGGTGCTGTGTTTGCTGTCATGGCAGCTCACTGAGGGCTGTTCGGGGCTTCATCCAGGTCCTTCCTGAGTCTGGGGACTCTTCTTTGACCAGCCTCTATGGGTGCTCAGCACCAAAACCAGGAGTGACAGCAGGCACTGCTGGATGCTGAGCTTGTCAGGGCAGAGGAGGCACGGCCATGCCACCCTCTGCCCGGCGCCCACGTGTGAGTGCCTGTGCAGAGCCAAGCAAAGCACTGCCTGAGCTGCTGCTGCCCAGGGCCAGCAGATACAGCAGTGGGTTCTGTCTTATCCTGAACGGTGCTGACAGCACATCCGGTAACATCAGTTCTGCTGCCCTCTGTGCCTGCTGCCAACCCCCTCCCTGGCCAGGTTTTAGTGCACAGAGCCCCCAGCCAACACCCTGCTGTGGCACTGCCTGCACTGGCGCTGGTGCTGATGGGGACTGGTGCCAGCATTGCCCCGGCTGTTACAGATGAAACTGTGTCTGGGCTGGGGCAGGATCTGCCCCATTGGTCCTGGATCACTCTCCTGGCTCCAGCTATGGGTTACGGGTGGGATTTTGGGGCTGAGACATTGGGGTGGGCACTGCTGGTGCAGCGGGAGAGCAGGGCCAGGGGAGCAGGGCTGGAGTTCATGTACTGGTGAGTGCGTGTGTGCACACGCATGTGCTCCTGCGCTTGGCGATGGGTGAATGTGTGTTTGTATTCCCTTTATTGTTCTGATTCTCTCAGAAATGAAATAACAGCTGAGTGCTGACTGCAGGAGGGAGCGGTGGCCTCGGAGCAGGAGGCTCATTCTCTGCTGGGCTGGCTGCCTGCAGCTGGCAGAGGAAATAAATCTCTGCGAGAAAACCACTTTGCTCGCACAATTCCGGTCCAGCGGGGCACGGTGCCATCGCTCACTTCTTGCTTTATTTAGCTGATAATCCTTTATTGGGCCAGGCGAGCCCCGTGGAAGCGCGATGCCATCACCGGGCTGCTGCGGGTGCCCGGAGCAGGGAGCTCACCGAGCTTCACTGGGAGAGCAGCGGTGCCCGGAGGGAAACTCTGATGGGGACTCACCTCGGCAGTGTCATGGCCGTGCTGGAACATGTCCCATGGGCAGGGGGGTCCCCTGAGCCGCTGCCCTGCAGGAGGACCAAATGCTGCCATGGTTTTGCTCATGGATGGGGATGGGATGTGTCCTTGCTCTCAAGGTGGCTCAGGGCCATCCTCTCAGTGGGATTCAGAGGGCTCGCACTCACGGTGGCTGGAGGGGCTCTGTTAATGCCTGTCCTGCTGATGGATGTGCTAAGAGCAGGACGGGGCAGGCTCCTTTACCAACATGCACCATCACAGGTACCCAATTGCCTGTGCTGGGGATGTGGGTGCTGAGCTCTGCTGTCCCCCCAGGTCCATGTGTGCCTAGCAGCATGAGAGCACCCCCATTCCAATGCAGGTACCTGCGGGCACCTCACCTTCCTGCCCTCCTTCCAGGGCTAATGCAAGTGCTGTGCCACAGCCAAAGCCTTGTGTGTCCCTCAGACTGGTTTGCCATCCGGCTTGTCACCGAGCGCGAGGCCGTGTCACTGATGAACACATGCAGCAGGCTGAGTGCCTGCAGTCGCTAATTGGAAGTGTTCACAGTTGGAATCGATGTGGGTTAGGAGCACTCCCTGCACTGATCGAGAGTTGCCTTTCAAAACCCCACCTCTGCAGAGGACAAGCAGCAGCAGTGCCTTGTCCCACGGCCACACGGGTCCCTACAGCGCTGCTGCCCCCAGGTCATTGCGCTGTCTCTACAGCAGCATCCTGGGCAGTTTAGGGATGTCCCCACGGCTCCTCCTGCCTCCATCTCCTCCAAAGCTCTTCTTTATCCTGTTTGCATCCACGATGTGCACAAGCAGTGATTGAGAGCGGCCCCGGGTGACACAGGGCTGTGCTGTGCCTGGTCCTTGGGTGCTCCATCCCTCTTGCTGTGGGGCCTCCTGCCCGCAGCTCCAGCAGAGGTGATGTGGAGCGGAGCTGCAGGTTTCCCTACATCACCCTTATAAATGCGGCCCCTGAACCTGCAGCCGGGGCTGATGGGGTCTGGGGTTGGCAGTGGCTCCCAGCGGCTGCTCTGGGCGCTGTCGGGCGATGGGTGCTGTGCCTCCTGAGGGCTCACAGCTCCTGCGCCAACCTTGGCAGAGGCATCCGTCAGCTCTGGTGGAGGGTGAGTGGGGGCTGTGGGTGGGTGTCTGAGCACTGACCCCCCCACTGCTGCTGTTCCATCCCCATGGGACCCCAGGCTGCGGGGCACGAGCAGCTGGGGCTCGATCAGGACTGACCCACACGCAGTGACCTGGGTTGGGTGCCTATTGCCCCTGTGCTGTCACCCCCGGCAGAGCGATGCTCCCGGCTGGGCTCAGCCAGGAACGCTCTGGTTCTTCAGCTTTTCATCACGTTTCCAGCGCCAAACCCTGGTCCTTCCCTTGGACGATCACCCCACACCTTCCCTGCATTAGTAATCCCTATTCCAGCACCGTCCTGGCCAAGCCTCCCTGTGCTTAGGGGGTGCCCCCGGCTCCCTCCCTCCGGCCAAAGGAGCAGGACTTGGCCACTTCAGGGTGCCAGGACCACGGGGACCCCAGCACCCGCATTCACCCACCCCGGCAGGGCTCGGCTGCCCTCGGCTCCCTGTGGCAGTGCGCTCTGGAGGCTCTTTGTGCAGGACATCCTCTCAGCCCCCACAGCTCCCCCTCGCCAGCGTTCCCACCGCTGATCCTTGTCATCCCAAATCTCATCAGCGCTGATTTCGTATTTACTTCCAGATCGCGGATGAAAATGTTGAACATCATCATCCGATGATGATTCCCCATTGACAGCCACTTTTTGAGACCTGTCAGTCAGCCAATTCTTAATCCTTTTAATGTGTGCTCTATTGATATTATATAGAGCTAATTTTTTAATCAAAACGTCATGTACCATTAAATCAAATGCCTAACAGAAGCCTGGGTGCACCACAGCTTCTCAGTTGCTTTTATTAGTTAAACTTTTCAATTAAATAATGAAACCCCAGTTTTTGACGAACCCTCCTTCCCTGTGCCTGGCATTAACCACAGCCCCGCTCCCTATCCACTGTCTCAGCTCCTCCGTGGCTCCCTCCGTATGGACACTGAGTGAGAGGTGAGTGATGCAGGGCTGGATGTGCCCGGGATGCTGCCGGGGATGGAGGAGCGGAGTCCGGAACGCTTCACAGTTAAAGTCTTGGTGGGGAATGGGAATTTTCCTCCTGTCTGGATGCAGCCCCTGACCTGGAAAGGGCCTCCCCGGATGCAGAGCAAGAGCAGGCGTGCAAATGCGATATGACAGCCCAAGACACACCAATATGGTTACCAGCTGTCCGGCCGCCACTGGGCCCTACTGGTTGGGAAGGCAATGCCCCAGTCACAGATGCATTTCTGGGGGGGGAAGGAAGGGCTTGGGCAGGGGCAGGCACAAGCACGTACGTGCAGGCAGACACTGACTGCCCAGTGCTGTGCCATTGGGGCCAGCAATAGCACAAACCCCTTGGGGTCCCATCAGCATCACCAAGGATGGGTGCTGGATGTGCCCCAGAGCCAGGGATGGGTAAACTGAGGCTGCAGCAGCCCTGGCAACCCCCCTACCAGAGAGCCTCCCCATGGGCTGTCCTGTGCATGGCTCTGCCCTGTGCAATGGCTCTGTCCTGTGCAATGGCTCTGTCCTGCGCATGGCTCTGTCCTGTGCATGGCTCTGTCCTGTGCATGGCTCTGCCCTGTGCAATGGCTCTGTCCTGCACATGGCTCTGTCCTGCACATGGCTCTGTCCTGTACACCTTCGCCAGCTCTCTCCCCTCCGGATCAAGCAACTCTTTGTAAATCTCGATTAATCAGGTAGCGCAGCTATAGACACGGGAACACGCGCTGTATCTTGTCTTTGTCGATCAATGCATTATATCATCCCATAAAACTGATTAAAAAGCAGAGCAGTTCATCTCACCAGGTTCCACATCTCGCCATTATAAATCTCATGTTATGGTTAATGATTGTCAGTGCAGACGGAGGACGCGCAACCTGATCAGTATTGTAGTTTATAATTAATTATTGGAGCGTTACTGCCGAGGACGCGGCGGGGGGAGGGGTGGCTGCTCATTACCAATTTATTATCTCTAAGACACCGAAGAGCACCATAGGAGGGGAGTTCGTGTGTTTGGCACTCCCATGCCCAAGCACCGCCGCTGGCAGAGGGGTCCTGGTTGGGGCCTGGCACCGCCGCCAGCTCCGAGCTCGCGTCCCTGTGCAGGCACGGAGAGGCTCATTCTGCCCTCGACCCTTCCTGCGAGGATGAGCCCGGAGGGACGGCGCGCGCCATCACGGCAGCAGTCCATGCGCGGTGGGGATTGGTGATTGGAGAGCACGGGCATAGGAAGATAACGATAACCAACACTTTGCTGAAGCCCCGAGCGGGTGCGGAGCCCTGGATGGCGGGGGGATGCTGTAAGTGTGCTGCTGGCTGCTGCCTGCGCCAGCACAGCTCCCTGGAGCCTGGGGGCTGCTGCTTCCCCTGTTTTGGCTGCATCCCCCTCCCCGGGGCGCTTTGGGCACCCCGTTGTCCATAGGGAAGCAGTGAACAGATGTCTCTGCCCGGCTCTGGACATAGGGACGTCGGTCCCTCAGGCTAGGCAGTGACCTGGTTGCTGATGCCAGCTGCTTGGAGAGCCCGTGGCTGGATGGTGCTCTGTCTGCCAGCCCTGCCCGCAGCCACCGAAGGGCTGAGACCCTCCAACTGCAGAGGGTGCCATGGCCGGGGGGGTCTCACCCCCTTGGTGTCTGCAGTGACTTGTCCTGTGCTAAGCCCTGGCCACCATCCCCACTGCTCCCATCGCTGGCATCATTCTATCAGCTGGAGCAGAGGAAAGGCAGAAAACCCTTCAGGAGAAGGAAAAAACCCAACCTCAAAGTCCCGTTAAAAAAGAACAAACATTGTCAAGTAACTGGACCGGGACTTTATGAGATCTCTGTGCGCGAGGTGCCTTACCACGGGATTTAGCTTTCATTGACTAATGATGAAGCTTTACGGAGAAAGAAGCAGCGCTGTGCCAAGGGGAAGTGTCCCACCCGCGCCGTGCGGTGGGATGGGGATCCTCTGTCCAGCCAGGGGCGAGTGTGGCCGCATCGTGGGGGTGTCACCATGGCCCGCACGGCTCCGGGGCTGCTGGGGCTGAGCACAACGATCCCGGGACCCTGCACGGAGGTGCGGGGCTGGGTGAGGTGCGAGGGGAGCCGAGGGTCCCAGCAGGGGGGCAGGGACTCGGCTGCGGTGACGCTGGGGATGGGGGGGTCGAGCAGCCCGCGCGGCACTGGGAGACTGCTGTCGATGGCCTCAAGATGGCACAATAAGAGTGGGAACGGCGCCGCAGAACAAAGGCAGCTCAGCCCCATCCCCGGCCCGAGCTCCATCCCACAGCCCCATCCCGCAGCTCCATCCCGCAGCTCCATCCCGCAGCCCCATCCCCGGCCCGAGCTCCATCCCACAGCCCCATCCCGCAGCCCCATCCCGCAGCTCCATCCCGCAGCCCCATCCCGCAGCCCCATCCCGCAGCTCCATTTTACAGCTCCAACCCACAGTCCCATCCCGCAGTCCCATTCTGCAGCCCCATTCCGCAGCCCCATCCCGCAGTCCCAGGGGAGCAGGACCCCCTATGAACACCCCAGTGCAGGGCTCCCTGGTGCTGTGCCATGTGTCCCAGGGGGCTGTGTCACTCATCAGTCATGGCTCAGTAGGTGACAGGGCTGATGTTCCATGTCACAACACCACGTCTGCAGGAACCTTGATTTTGTTTTATGCTTCAGCGCATCACTCCCTGTGATGCTCTGGATGTGGGATGCAGCAGTGGTGTGGGGCTGATGCTCGTAGCATGGACCCACCAAGCCCTTCAGTGCCAGGTACGATGCCGGGGGGTCCCAGCTCCCCCTTCTGTGTGGGTTGCCATGCTTGAAGCGCAACCCCAACCCCTTGGTGTGCACAGGGCCCCTACAGCAGCCGCAGTTTCCTTGCCCAGGCTGCGGGCACATTCCCCTCCCATGGCTCTTCCTCCCCATCACTGCACCAGTGAGCCCGCGCCAGCATTCCCAAGGAGCAGAGCTGGGGCCATGGGAGATGTCTGTCCTGCTAATTAGAGTGTGCTGAGGAGGAACTTGCTCAGCTCTGTCTGCCTTGACATTAAGACCTAAATTTGCTGTAACACCAAATGGATACGCACACCCACATCTATGAGGCTTTTAGTACAGCAACAAGTGAATCCATCAAAGCCCAGCACCTAATTTAATAGCAATAATGAAAGGTGTGCGTCACTATTAATTTAAGCACTCCAACATTAGCCTTGCACTTAGAAACCAGCAAGGCAAAGCTATTTACAAATGAATGTACCAGGGCAATAAATTGAAAGTACTGGTTTGACCTGCGGTGGCTGCTTTCTTCATTTATACATAGATATATTTCTATAGATGCATTTATTCCCATCTCTTTAGCAAGGCCTCCCTAATTAAGTTGAAGTGGCAGTGAAAGTGTGGCAGTAACTGTGGAAAGAAGCTGCTAAAAACGTATTTAATTCATTATAACTAATCTTTGATACCATGAGGTTGGATAAAGGTTTGCAGTATCGGAGCAGGCCGCCAAGGAAGGCCAAGGAGATCGCCTACACGCAGCGAGAGCATTTGCATCGTGTGGTTTAACCTCCTCGCACCAGGAGAAGGATGAACGCGGCTGATGTGGGAACCACCGTGTGCATGGGGGGGCTATGGGGCGCCAGCACCGGGAGCACTGAGGAGCAAGGCAGGGATTGGGTCCATGGGCACTGGGGTTTGATCTCCGTGCCGCTGTGTGTTGTGTGCCCCCAGGATGATAATGTATGTTAAGAGGAAGGTGTATGTCACCCACATTAAAGGAGTTTAATGTGCTCGGAGTCACATTATTGTACCCTTGTAGAATACATTATCTGTCATGCTGCCTTTACAGGCTGTCACCTCGCAGAAAGGCTGCAGTGTTCCTGGAAACCATTATCAGCCTCTAATGATATTATCAAAATTGGAGCGTGTGCCGAGGCACCGCTGCGGCTGCTGCGCTCTGAGCCCTGGGATGTGCTTCCTGCGCGTCCCCCCCGGGCCATGGGGGCAGCGGGATGGGGCTGCAGCTCCATGCACCCTCCTTTGGAACCGGGCAAGTCAAATGGCACCAGTGCGGAGCGGCTGCGGCTGCCTGGGACCTGCCCATGGGGAACGCGCTGAGCTTGGAGCCGCTCACTGCAGCTCCTGTGTGGCGCTGGGGATGTGGAGATGCGGCCGGACACGGGAGCGTCTGTGTGATGGAGATAGGGAGAGGGAAAGGCAAGGACGTGCTGGGTAGTGAGCGCTGGGAAGGGGCTGCTCAGCCTTTGCACCATGACCCTGGGGCAGGGTGGATGTGGCTATGGTGGCCTCACAGCAGGGCGGTCTGGCCAGCCTGCGGAGGCGAAGCTCAGGAGATGAAGCTGTGGGGGAGTTAGGGTAAGAGATGGGGTCCCTGCAACCATGGGCTCATGCTGGGGATATTCTCACCTCCGTGCTCGTACCCCCTGCAAAGCACGGGCTGGTCACCCATCAGGAGCCAGCAAACATCAGCATCCGAGTGTTGCTCATCCCTCTCCCAGCCAAGGGAACATCAAAATAAAGACGAAGCCTTCTTTTTTTGGAGCGCAGTCTTCCTCCTGCGACAAGAAACCGCGTAAACTGATAAATTGCAGATTAAACGAGTGCCACACTCCACTCCAGTCCCTGGCTGTTAATTCCCCTGTTGTGCAATTCCCCTCTCTCAGGGCCTGTCAATTCCAGCTAATCGCAGGAGGCACTAAAACACTCTGCCCTGACAGCCCCAGATCAAGAAACCCCTGACTCCTAGCTCAGGTGGATTGCATGCATCACTTATGCACAAATCAGCAATATGCCAGCAGGGAGGAATTATGTCCGATGACAGCCCAGACATGAGGTACATATTGCAGAGCCGGCGAGCCCCAGCCGCCGTGACAGATTGCGCTGGTGCGGGAGCGGCGCCGGCTGCACCGGCCCCAAACGCACAGCGCCTGTGCCACGGAGCCACCGGCACCTCGGCCGTGCTGCTGCAGCGTGGGGGGGACCGCAACCCCATCCTTGTCCCCATCCCATGGCCCCGGCTGTCCCGTGGGGATGAGCTCCCTGCGCTCGTATGGTTGCGTAGGGATGCGTAGGGATGGAAGCAAGAAGATGGCCCCGCTCTGCTCAACCCCATAATGGGGAAAAGCCCCGCTCAGCCCGGCCCCGGCTCTGTGTTAACGTTTAACTTGCCTTAGTCTGTGATCCTGAAAAGCTTAAATTAATGACAGCCTTGCAGTCGCTCATTAATAATTGCTTCATTACTGGATGCAACTGCATTCTCCTGACAATAATGGTGTTTGCTGGTGTATTTCTAATTATCTGGCATTTCAGCTCCCTAATAGAGCCCCCAGCGCTCCCCGATGTGAAACCCTCCTCTTCAGTGGGGAGCATAGCACAGCCCTGCCCGCTGGCAGCCCCAGCGCCTCCCTATGAGCTTCTTCATCAGCACTTCCCGGGAATAGGGCTGAATTCCAATGGCGAAGTCTCATGTGAGACTCAGAGACACCACACTTGGTCCCAGCTCAGCCGCTTCCCCCCATGATGCTCATGGAAAAGTCAGTTTGGGAGCGGTGACGGAGCGATGATGTAGAGCCAGGTGACGGGAGCTCCGGCGCACAGCGGCTCTCAGGTGGGCTCTGGGCGAGCAGAACCCGCAGCAGGCGCCCATGGTCGGGCTCTTCCCATGCAGAGCTGCTCAGCATTCGCAGCAGGAACGCAGGAGCCGTTCCTCGGCTCCTCGGAGAGATTCACCAGGCGGCGGCAGCGCGGGAATTGCGGGAATTGCGGGAATTCCATCCCCGTCGCCACGTGCTCCGGTGCGGAAACAACCACCTGAGCCCTGGTTGAGCGCGGAGCCCGTCCCGTGCTGCCCCCGCGCTCCCCACCTGGGGAGGGGGCTCATTTGCAGTTCGAAATCTATTGTGACTTGTCAGAAAAGTGAATAAATGAGCGCATTATTGTTTCATTCCGGAGCTCAGTGCCTGTTTGTGCAATCAGGGAAGAGAACCGGGAAAGTCAACCGGGGCTGACGCACACGTTTTATTTAACTTTTCCTCTGTCAAAGGAGTTTAAACGTGTAATGAACAGGCCATGGCGATTTGAAATATAATCCCATTACTCTGATGAGATTACCAAGGCTGTGAGAGTTCACAAATCATGCTTAGGGTTTTCAGAGTGAACAACACCCTGTTGAGATTCTTTCTTTCCCCGCTCTCCTCTTTAAAGTGAGGTAGAGGTGTCCGCGGAGGATAAACCATGACAGAGCTTAACCCTTCGTGCAGCAGCACGGAGTCAGCCCTCCCCGTGCCTCAGCTGCTTCGGTGGCCCTGGGTAAGGGGCAGCACCCAGCACCCTTGTGCCCGCGCATCCCTGTCCTCGTCTCTGTCCTTGTCCCAGCCTGCACTGGGCTGTGATTTAAGGGGCATTAACTGCAGCAGCAGCAGCACCCAATAGCACAGCACTGCGCTGCCATGAAATTCATGGGCCCATTACAAACACGTCTCCATAAATAACGCCCCATTCGTCTCCGCGCTGCTCGCAGGGATGCGCGATGGGCTTTGCCTCCTGCTCCCGAGCGGATCTCAGCTCTGCCACCGTTACCTGAGGGGCAGCTGCAAGAGACCCTGGGATGCGTCAGGCTCCCACCAACCGAAACCCAAAGGAGCCTCCGGCTCCCGTTGCCCCCGCAGAGCTCATGGTGAACCCCTGTAGAGCACTGGGAAGCTCAGACTCTTGCCCTGGTGCCAGCCCAGGCCTGGGTGCCCTCGCTGAAAGGTTTCTCATACTGATGAACCCAAGGAGGTGACATGCGCTCATCTCCATGGGCAGCACCGGCTGCGGTGGCAGCAGCCTTGGCCGCCCTCACTGACCGCCTGCTCCTGAGCCAGCAAAGCTGCCCATCAGCTGCTTTATTTATCCACAGATCTCCCAGACAAAGGCTCAGTCACTCCTGGAGCACAAGGAGGGACCTCGGGGTCTCACTGCAAAGGGCACCAGTGTCCTGCTGCATTCGGGCTCCTCCGAGCAGCACCGCTTGTGCGAAGCCAGGCAAGGAGGGCAGCAAGTGACAGCCCTGGGCAGCACTGGCTGAGAGTCCCCCAGGGCTGACGGTACCGGGAGGGAAACCTCTCTGTGTGGTTGGTGGCACTCAGTGCGTCACCCCCTGGCTCTCCCTGCGGCTGTGCCCGAGACAAGGGCAAGCTTACGCTTGGCTCCATGAGGTGCAATCAGTGGTGAACGCTCAGAGCACGTGCACGCCAGGCCCAGCACCCAAAGTAAGGGAGAGTGAGAAACCCTTCAATGCCTCTGGATGCAGGGCACTAAGGAACCATCCTCGCTATATGAGCAGCAGCCACCCTCTCCTGCCAGAGCCTGTAACAAGGCACGGAAGGAACAGCTTGCTTTCTGACCCAGTTGAATGCCCATCTGAATCAATTAAATCTACAACTACCGGGGAAAGACCAGCCTGTGATGGATTTGTGTTCAGCTGCGCACAGATTGCAACCATGAGCTCGGATTTAACTCCTTCAGCAAACACTCAACACCACAGAAGTCTGTTCTGAGTGAGGGGACGTTACCAGAGTTTACGGCCTCCATACCATGTATTCAACTGAAGCTGGTCTTTAAAAGTAAATTCACTTCTTAGTTGCGAATGGCTCTTGCAGAGCAAATGAGCTCATTCTGGGCTCCACACCTTGCCCATTCCCCACCAAGCCCTTGAGCATCCCTCCAGCAGCAGCGTCCCATCCCTGCTGGGCTTCCTCTGGACACGCTGCACATCCTGGCTCCATGGGAGGCTGCAATACAAACACATCACATGGAAGGTGATTTAGGACATGGTGTAGATGCACATGGTCTGGGCAAGTGAGTATGAGCCCACAAATGTTACCACAGTTGAGACAGTGGTGGGTATTTTATTAGGTGAATCTTTGGGCTTTACTGAAAGCAAAATGCTCCACATAGTGAATACCTACTTACAACAAATAATTAGACGGCGACAGTGTTACAGCCATGGAAAGAAGTTGGAGGCTTCTGTAGGTTCAGTTTAGTTTGGGTAAAAAGAATTGAAACTGGGTGGCAAAAGAACATTCACGTAACAACTTTAATGTTAAATAGTTCACAAGTTGGTTAAAGGAGTCATTTACATTGCATTAGTTGAAGGGTCCTTCCCCATTGCACCTGTGCTGCATTTGCACATAGAAAAGATAGAAAAGTTGAATATCACACTATAAAATACTGTTTCTCTTGTTCTGCAGGTACCATGGAAGACTGTACAGTGAGGCTGCCCCCCTGGTGCGGGCAGGGCTCCCTCGGGGCAGCACCAACACCGGCGCCAGGAGGGGCAACCTTTAAAAACCAAGCACTCAAACACAACAGGTAAGTGACAAACAGCCCTCTCCGCCCCAGTGTTAATGCCTAAAGTACGCGTTAAGGCTCAGCAAGTTTTCTCTATACAAAAGCAGGGTAAGAGGCTGTAAGGGGCTGCACTGGGAGGCAGGAGGGAGCCTGCTCTGCCCCAGGACCTGCAGCCCGCCGGGGCATATTCTTGGTATAAATCCACAGGAGCTGTGCAGAGAGCTCCAGCTTCAGCAACTTGGAGAGATTTAGAAAGACACCTCTGGTGAACTGAACCAAAACCACAGCTCTGGTTCCCAGCAATGCCATTCGGGTGCTCCCTGATGTACTAAGGATGGACAAGGCCAGAAGAGTTACAAATCCCAGTACAAAGCAGGTCTTAACGTTTATTATTAAGGAATAAGAAGAAAAAGTGAAGGCATTTCTCAGTCCTCAGGTGCAGGAGGTCTCAGTGAGGAAGGGCAGATCCCAGCGCGCTCCTGTGGACAAAAGGATGCTCCTGCTTCAACCATGAAGAGGCTGCCTTGGGTTTCAAAGCACGGTGCTGACCACAGGCAGTGACCTCTGATAACGCCTATGCAGAGCTGAAAAGCACAGTGAAATAAAAGCGTTTCTGAACAAAACAACCCATGACAGACCCGACTGTCTCAGCGTTTCCTCACAAATGGGCTCCCCTGCAATGGCTGCTCTTCCCTGGCTCACGGTTGCCTCCTGCACTTCAGCAACAGAAGTGAAACCATCTGGGACTACAGCCTCCCCCCAAAAGAACTGTGCATCATATGGACCTTGGAAAAGATTACATCTGTTTATTAATAGTAAAAATGGATACATTTGTCCTACATTTTGTTTTTAGAAATTTGATCATGTCACAAGCAATACCTGTGTGTACGTGGGTGTATTACAGATGTATATAATTTATTTTAACCAGGCTGTGAAATACTATGTAATCACATCTCTCCTTGTGATTGTACATAATACAGTAATTAAATGATGCCAGTCTACGTCATTCTCTTATTTCTAATCAAAGGAACCTGAAGCGTAACAGTCTTCTTTCCGGCTGATATGGCTCTTTATTTTTGTCACAGGGGAGACTTCCCATCACCAACGAGGGATAATCTTCCAGCCGTGAGACGGGATAATGCAGGTTTCTCCCCGCTGCTCCTGCCCGTTGGCAGCAGGAGCTCCGCAGTCCTGGCTCCCACCTGTCTCGGGCGGTGGGGAGCATCTCCTCCTCCTCCCAGTGCGGTCGTCAGGCTCTCCTCGAGGCTCAGTGTCACTGCTGTCCCGACTTCTTCTCCTTCTGGAAGCTAAAGCTTGTTCTCCTGCTCAGTTTTCTTTGCTTCTGAGCAAAATAATCTGCTCTGGCTGTGCTTGCTCGTGACTCTAGTATATAGTTAACCTGCAAGACATGAAATGGTGTTTAATTCTGGTGGTGCTCCAGTAGCCAGCAACCCTCATGCCACCAACTGTATGAGGCTCTAGTGAAACCGGTCCCAACGGGCTGGCAACAAAACCGTGCCAGAGACAGCTCCTGGAGAGCCCCACTCGGTGCGCGTCCACTTCCAGCTCTCCCTTTGCAGCCCTTGGCTTGGCACAGCAGCATCCCTCTCTCCTCATCCCACCCTTATCACCCAGCCTCTGGGTTAACACAGCAGGTTGTGCAGACCCACAGTGCTGGTCTAATATAGTAATGGGCTTCAATAAAAGACTTTATCAGCTTCAATAAAAGTAATTCTTTCATTATGATGTTTGCACACTCAGCTAATCTCATAGTTTCCCTGTGTTTTGGCACATTTTACTTGATGAAAGCATTTTTAAATGATATTTAACAAGCCTGCTATTCCCTAAATTTATTATCTCCAGTGCTTTGTGATAATCACATAGATAATTTTAATGGAAGGTTAATGCAAGAATCAAAAAGATAAAAATGCCCTTTGGTCTGCCATTAGCTGGTTAATATGCTGTGGCTTAAAACTTGCACAATTTTATGCACTGTAGAGTGTTTCACTTTCATTGCATATTACAGCTTAAGGCATAAAAATATAGGGAATTTTCATGGTCAATAAAGCCTCAGTCTTTCTCACTTGATCACGTAAAAAGCCTAATTTGAAAAGTCTGATTTCTCCACGTCTTCTAATGCTGATGGAATTGAAAACAAACTGCCAACTTCTGCACAAAACCAGAAAAGTTCTATAGAAACAACCTACAACTTAAGACATAAAGTACTGTTCAATACTATTTCTCTTTTGAATATTCATGTTATTCAAAGCAACCCCTTTTTAGCCTTCTTTTATGACCACTTTCAGATGTGTCAAGGTGCTCTGGATTACATCAGCTTATTTAAGATAAAGCAGGAACAAAAGAATTGGCCCAACAGTTCACAGAGTCAAAGCCCTCCCAAATACATTCACTTTCTATGGTACTAATAAAAATTGTTGCATCGTATGTCAGTTATTTAGCAATCCTCTAAACTCCACACAGAAACGAAAGCAAAGATAACAGATGGTTTGCCAAAGTTACTGCTTTTCAGATTTCAACTGCTGTAAAATATTAGCTTGTGGAAAATCGAGTTTAATCTTCCAAGACTGTTGGAAAGATTTGTTTCAGAAAGTATGTGTATGGACAAGCCATGAGAAAAGCAAACAATTTGGATAAAGTATCATGGTGAGAAAAAGAACCTTTTTGCCGTGTTTGGAAAAGATGCACGAAAGGCAGGAAAGGAGCACTGTCCTGGCCATGCCACTGCCTCTGCTTGAGCCGGTGCTGGTGCTGCCAGTCCAGCATCAACCCATGGCCTTGAACACCAGGTTTGCTGGAGCCCTGAACAGTAACTCCAGCTCCAAGAGCTCCCCTGGTGCCAGGATCTCTGCTCAGCCTTCTGTGCTGCTGCTGAGTTCCACACCAGCTCCCTGCAAACCAGGGTGGGTGCTCCTGTGGTCCCAGCTTGGTGCTGACACGAACCGGGTTCCCTGCCCGGGTCTCTGTGCCTTGGTGCTGTGCAGCAGCCACACAGCAGCACCATGATGCTGTGCAGATTACAGGTCCTGGGGCACAGCACCACCACAGCATGGGGCTTGCAGAGCATCTCATGTGGCTGGGTGTGGAAATGATGCGGCCACAATAAAATTAGGCAGTTTCCTGTAAAATTCCACAGGAAAGCAGTGTCTCTCTTAACTAGGAACAAGTATAAAAGGAAATATTTATACACAAGTAGGCAGTCTGCTGTATGGCTGTTTGAATAATGAATAAATCAACAGACACCAAGGAACTAGCCTGGTAAGTTAAATACACCTTAGTGGTCCTCAGGCGCTACACTGTTCATGTATTCCAGAGCCTCCTGAACGCTTTCATGTCTAACAAGGAGTGAAACACCCAGGATTTTGGGTCACATTAAAATTTAATACTCACCTTCAGTACAATTTCATTGACAGTAGCAGCATCTGATTCAAAGTAAAGGTGTTTGTAGTCATGATTGCTTAGATATGTAAGTTTAAATATTGCATGACCTGCAAAGATAAGAAAAAAACCTGTTCAGAATATTCCTGTAAAGTTTCAGCGGAGCCTGTGTGCCTGACAGAAGAAAAACACAGATGGTGATCTTAGCATACCATCAGCACAACAGAAGGAAGTAATGAAACGCTGACAGGCTTCTCATGTCATTTCAATTTAAGGCAAGTGGTGGCTTACAGGAGCAGCTGAACTCTATTCAATAAAGTTCCTTTTCCCATCACATCCCCACTGTAGGAAATGCAAAAATCTATCAAATGGCTAGTTAGCTCCCGTTCAGCCCAAGACTGTATTTCAGTTAAACTACCACATTAGGACTCCTTTATGTAACTATTCACTGTATAATCATCTCATGCACAAGTGCTATATTTAAAATAAAAGGTCAATTAACCCCAGAATCACCACTCCAACAACCTCTCCCCTAAACGTCACCCAAACCTACCCACTTGCTTACAGCAAAGGGAAGCATCACCACTGGGAAATACGAAAGGGTGCAGCAATGATGCTATGAAACATACTCAGAACCTGGATTCTCACTGCCTACGAGCAGGATAATAAAACTTTAAGTGTAACTGTAATTTCTATCCATGCAGAACTTCGCTGGCAGGTTTTGCTGCTGCTCCAAATGGAGGCTCCAAGGGACTGAATGGACATGAGGTGCTGATGGCCTCGCCTGGCTCTGTGGACACCTTTGGAGAGTAGCTTGGAAACTCCTGCCTTCTAAAAGTGCTGCAAGCAGGACAGGAGGATGGCTTTAGCAACAAGGTCTCCACACAGAACACACAGGAAGGCAAAACACCCTTCACTTGTATGGATGGTCATGGCTCCAGAATTTAAGTTAAGCATATTCTATACTCTTCCATCAGTTTCTCATGAGGTATTTAGTTCTAAAGTCAAAGTTAGTAATCTGTAAAGTAACAGCCACACTACTGTTAAACTGAGGGCTTTCCTGGAGGAAAGCTAATTTGAAATCTTATTTACATTATCTAATTCTCCACATTTCCAAAAAGTGACTGATATATGCTCAGATTGGTGGCCAGAAAATTTGAGACCCAAGTATTTTATTGTGGCATGTTAATTAACATGTTAATCTGGAATATAAATTCTGTATTGAAAAATTGGCTAATAATAATAATAAAAACCCCCTTTAAATCATTTGACAAATGATGCCTCAGTGGTACTAAAAATGCGGGGATTCCTAGCCCAAGCTCATCAGTATGTTAATGCATGCATGCTCCGCTCCACTCCGGACTGAATTCAGCATCTCTACGATTCCAAAAGTGCCTGTGCACAATTCCTGGCAACAGGACACAGCACTGCACCCCACCATCTACCGCAGTTTTCCTTGGACATTTACTATAGCACACAGTTACAGAAACTGATTACCAAAAATGACGATTCATATGGCACAAAATACGGTCTGAGGGATTCCAACAAGGTTCTTTGCTTTAGATCTCGGAAGTTGATGGGGCGGTTCTTGCTGTGGATCAACACTTCCCTCACCTGGTTTAAGATTCTTCATTCCACGCTTTCTACCACCTAAGAAGCCTGCTCTCCCCACGCTGATCCTGCCTTGCCAGATGCTCCAGAGGCTCCTGCCCCTACCTGGCTCAGGTGGTGGAAAAGGCTCCGAAAGTGCCAGAAGCTGAGCCCCTTGCTTCCAGCAGAACGGCCTCGCACCTCATGGCTCCTGTCTCCAGGCTGCTCTGTGATGCCAACAGGACACAAGCCTCTCAATGTGTTCATCCCTTACATGGTGGAAAGCAGGCTGGGTGTGTGCAGGGAGCAGCAAGACCCAGCGTGCTGCTGGTGTGCTTCTCCCAGTCCTGCTGTCCCACCATGCATCACCCCACAGAGGAAAGGCACAGAACGCAGAACAAAGTACTAATGTGAAAATGGTCGCAGCCTCCATCATGCCTGATAAGGAAATCCTCCCCAGAACCCCATTTTAGTTTTCAGCAGGTGATTTACTCCTCCTTTCTGGCAAAACCATACAGCTGATAGAAGCAGAATGCAGACTTAGTTTCAGGCACTTATTTTAGGATTGCAAAGAGTCAGCTCTTTCAATGACAATCAGAGCAACAGATGCCTATAACAGTGCTGATGTGCCATGTAGCAGGAGGCAGAGCTTGCCCTGCTCCGTTGTGCCACACCACCATCACGCACCCCTCCACACAGCCAAGGGCAGTGTGTGCTCCAGTCCCACCGGTACAGAGGCTGCGCTGGTCACAGCCCCTCTGGCCAGGTGCTGGCTGAGCTGTGGACCTGTGCTCCATCTAACCTGGTCCTATGCCCTGACAGGTGACAGATTTAGTGGTAAGAAGCTAAGAAGACTTTTCTTCAGAAAGCCGCATTACAGCATTATGTTTATGTGCTCCAAATCCACATTATACTGTTTAGAGCATGAAATATTAGTTCATTGAAATCATAACTGGCACTTTGCTCTGCTACTATTCTAGCCAGATGGAATTTATGAATTGTGAGATTGATTTCCATTTCTAAGAGTGCTTAAATACGCTATATGTACCTCTTTCCAACAGAGCACCACCCTTGACAATTCAGAGATCAATAAGAACTTCAGTGGTTTTATACTTCCATGTAAGAGTACCTGCTAACAGCGGCAGCTCAAGCGGCTTCTACCGCATGTGACAATAGAATGAAAACAAATGCAGATGATGCAGGAACAGCTTCATTACCATGACTCCTGCACGAACAATGGTTTGGTGTCCTTTAGCTTGCAGGTCTGAAACACAAGTGTTCAACTCCAGCAAATGTCAGCGCTGTCTGTCACTGCCCTGCACCGAGACCACGCAGAAGTGTATTTAATGTCAGCCACTGCGGCGGATGGCAAGGAAGAACTGAGTAGGGTAAAGCCTCAAGAGTTTGCAAGCAGAATTAACCAGCTGTACAATGGAAAATACACATTATTCCCAACTAGGCTTATCTGCTAAAGGCATTCATTGAAGGCAAATGAAACGACAGAAACTCGTCTGTTATTACAGGCTTTTGCTGTGATATACACACAACCCACAAGGTGAGCTCAGCAGACCTGAGCAGGTTTGGTGCCACTGCCCCGTGCCAGGGCTGCAGCCCGTGCTGGGGTTAACCCCACTGCAACGGCAGAAAACGACATCTGACCATAGGTGCCCTTTGGCCTCAGCTCTGAATGCTGACAAATCTTTTCCAGCTCTGGAACACTAATAGGTTCCTGTGTGGTTACACCTGGAGAAAAGCCTACAGTAGACTCAGGCAGAAGGGCAGGATGCTAATTCACTGGAAATTCACTGAGGAGAGCTCATTTACTCTTTCAGCATGATGTCTTAAACTCAGTTGTCTGGCATATCTCCTGATTTTTAACACTACTATGCTGCCAAAAATACGAAGGAAGAGGCCAGTTAACAGCATAACCAACAGTCCTTCCCAACCCAACAGCATAGCCCCATGCAAACCTGCTGCTCATCTTTCTCCTCTCCACCTTTACAAGTTTGGGGAAACGCTGTTTGTGCAACCTCCACCCTGTGCTTCATCCCCCCAGCTTCTTCTGTGTTTCCATGCAGGAGGTGAGAAACACTGCTGAATTACAGCTTCTAGAATTACTGACCAAATGTGCTTACACAGTCGCTGATAAATCTCGTGCTAATTTCTGCAAGTTACAGTCCTGGGAAAACACACAAAACCTCTGCAGTTCACCATCCTTCACTTGATACAGGGGAAAAAATGGTTCGCCTTCCAATCCAACTAATAAAACTCTTTATCAGAGTCCAAACCGCACACTTTTTGCCTGGAAAACATTGGAAGGATGTGAATTTGCACCAGACAAGATTTTTAACCAGATCTGTTAAGTCTAGAAATAGTTCTTCTTTTCCCCTCTCCTCCCCAATTCGGCCTGTATCAACCCCCTCGCTTTTGCCAATGCAAAGAAACCCAACCCAGTATGCACTGAATTAAATTGCTAATTAGATGGAGAATGAAAAGGATATTCATGAATTGGACAAATCTGAAAACAAACACTGGGAAATGCAAATTTATGTTAATTTTTCAATATACCTTGATGATTGCTTTGTCATTACAGGGCCATAAGGCCCAGAAGTCAACAATTAAGAGTTACTAGTGGAATAAATAGCTAGAGAAAGACCCATCTGAAGAACAGAACACTTACGAACATCATTTGACACCACAGAAATTATGACTACAGCAGGACCAAACCCTTCATATCTTGTCTTACAGACTCAGAGAGGATTACAAAGAGCTAAAAATCTACTAGTAAAAAAGCAAAGAATGATGAAAACAAAATACACATGAGCAATGTTTCTGCACAAAGGCAAATTTACTTAAAACACTGCATGAAATGGGGTAACCTCTGCTCACCAACCACTGTTACATTTAATCTAAAAGCTTTAGGGAGAGATTCTGTTGTTTGAAATCCACATGTGCTACCTCAGAAATGATGCCATGACCCTGGAGCATGGCCTGAAGGTCCTACAAAAATGCAAGCATTGCATCACCATCAAAACACCCATCCTGACAACCTCTAATAACAAGAAAACTTAAGACGTTTTCTTCTAGGGGGAAGTCACGAGGTGCGCTGCAGCCAGAGCTGGGTTATCAGGGATACAGCACCAAGCTCAGAGTGGGGGACAGACTGAATGCTGTCCTGAGTGAAAAAGTGGGGTTAAGCCCATTTTATGCCGGTGATATTTATCCAAGAGGTACATATTTCAGAGGTAGTGGTGGCAGTCAAAGTTATGGATGAAATCCTGACCCCAGTGATACCAGTGGAGCCACCAATGTGTTCAGATTGCATCCCATGTGCCTGTGATGGACCTCCTCCAAACCAAGGCATGTGGGAACAGATGATATGAAGTTAAGAGAAAAAACCCATAGCTGCAGTCCTGCTGGCTTGCCCCATTTTCTCAGGGAGCAGCACATTTCATGAGCACTTTTTCTACAACTCAGGGCTTTATATTCTGCTGTAAGCTTATTATAAAACATCGCTATCAGTGGATGTCTTGTTTCCAGATGTCCTGAAAGCAGAGTTGCAATTAAAGTGCTGCGAACATCCACTTTCATGCCAAATTGTGGTAACTGTTCACACATCTGGATTTTTTTCCCCCAAAGCCTTTTGTTTCTTCTTCAAATTATTATCAGAGGCAGAATACTAATAGAGATTTTTTTCAAGAATGGTGAAAATTGAGGTGGAACTTGGGGCTGCCCAAAACCTCTTCACCAGCAACCTTGTTTGGGGAAAAAGATGATAAATAAATCAAAATGCACTAAGCAGTGTTTCCACATGGCAATCGCCTCCTTCATTGCGTCTGCACCTCATCAATCACGCCATTGTCTGCTCGAAAGGCGAGCCTTGTAAATGTCATATCCACTCAAGCCCAAGGAGAAGCGAATCAAAATGCAGCAAGGAGTTTTAATTGGATAGTGTAATTAAACTAAAAAACCCCAGCAGAATAGCTTTGACAGGATAGATGAAGACCCCTTTTAATAGGGCTACAAAACATATTTGTTAAAAGGATGAGGCAATGCACGCTCCTGATTGTGCTCCAGAGTACTTTTATGAAAAGGCTGTTCATAGGGATGGATTTAATCAGCTGCAGCCCCGTCTGCAGGGCAGCAGCAGGGAGGCTCTCACAGCAGAACCGTCACCCCACCACTGCCGGCTCCCTCACTGCCAGATCCCTTCTCCAGTGAGCACATCCCATGAACCATTCCCGCACGGCTGCTAGCGAGGTCTCCAACAGCCTTTTGCCAGGGCTTGGGCTGCCCCAGCACAACCCTGAGCCTGCCACAGACAATGGGAAATGAGCAAACCCAGCACCATCTGTGCCTTCGCTGCCGCCCCTCGGGGGCATCCAGTGCTCAGCAAACCACACAGACTCCTTTCTTCATGTCACACACTTGGAGATTCCTTTCACTCCAAGCCCAAAGTTTGGGAACATTTTCTCTGCTGAATCTCTTTTTATACTTTTTGATCAGAATCTGTGATGGGTCTCCTATCAAGTACGAATTTTCTTCTATTATTTCACACCCCACATTACTCACAGCGGGAGCAACTACCCCACAACATTTTGTGCACCATTTGCAGAGCACACAGATGATTGTTGCCTCCTGCTCTGGCTCCACTGCAGGGCTCTGAGCAAACATGCAACATCTCTATTTAAGCTCCCCAAGCAGCAGGAATCCATGCCTTCCCAATGATTCCTGCATGTTTTCAGTCTTTTCACAACCCAATAATGAATTCATTAAATTAGAATTATCCAACGTGCATAATCTGGAGGAACTGGATCCTGAATTAAAACATCAAATACCTTTAGCTTTAACTGAAAACTACATAAAAGCATTTCAGGCATCACTTTGGCTATCACTTACAGCCAGTATGAATACTGCTAGAAAAGCTATTTTCGTGCAGATGTGGAATTCAATGGGAAAGACTGACTCGTGTAGCAACATCAATCAAAACGTCGGCTCCGCTGGCAGCTCTCAACAGTGAGGCAGGTTCAAAGGTCACAGGATAAAGAAAAAGCCAAGCTCTGGTTCAGCTCTAATATCTCCTTGCTAGAAGTCTTGCAAAGGTACCTACCCCCCTTCTGTACTGGGCGGCTTTCATTAATCTTCTTGCCATCTTTTTTAACTAGTCATGCAGAACCGCTCGATAGCGAGACATATAATGGGGAGGCCCTGCGCCTATTACCAGGTTAACACTCTGTTAAGCCCCAGTGCAACAATGGAATAAGAATTTAAAGGAAATCTTAAGCTGCGGGGTGCAAAACAGGCAATTAAATCACAAACTGAAGTTGCCAATGTACTCCGTGACCTACAGAACACCTTTGTTTAGACTACTTTAATATTAAGGATATTTTGACCTAGCAACTGAGATGTATCTGCTTTATTAAAACAACAAAAAAAGCAGAAAATGGATCACAGAGGACATTTCTCCAGTGTTTCAAGTAAATGACCAAATAAATCTGATTTCTGCAGCTACTGTAAAATACAAGTGAACGGGAAAAGCCCGTGTATTTGGATGACTGTGAGTCTGCCCAGCTGGTTAGCCTCAGTACCATGGAGAGGCCTGCCCTGAGGTGTGCTCACCCTTCCAGCCACCAGCACCAGCTCAGTGCACCCGCAGTGTGGATGCCGAGGCAGGCGGTAGCTCCAGTTCAAGGAAGGGGTGGCCACGACACATCCATCACAACCACGCTTGGTCCACAGCGCAGTCAGTGGCACTGAAGTTTCTCCCTTGTCCAAGTAATGTAAGAGACATTAACAGAATCAGATTTCCTTTAAATTACACTATTGCAAAGGGACATAATTGTATTAAACGTACAATGTTGCTTCCTTAAGACTTTATATTATGTACACTTAATTGAGATACAAAGCTCTTTTCAGCTATAAAAATGACAACTACTTTATTAAGGCTTAAATCTTATTTCTCAATGATAGGATGCTTCCTTTCAAGATTCAAAACATTCAGAATCTCTCGTGATAATCAGACCGAACCTGATTTAAACAAGCCATTTATACACGATGTGGTCAGGTTCTAATGGCATTTGATAGGGCCAGCAGGGCCATTACCTCTTCCCTCTGTCTAAATTCAGGGAGTCTGACTTAATTTACAAATAAAGATTCAAATGCTGATCCAGGGCTACTACAAGGGCAAACAAGAATCATCCAACATCGCTGCCTACAACACCCATCCTAATGGCAAATGAGATGCCAAAGCTTTCTGTTTTCATTTGCTGTTTTCACTGGATGCAGCTCTAAGTTCTGTGAACTCACAGCACAGGAAAGCTTCAGCCCTATCCAGAATGACTCTGAGTCCCTCCATAAATATTCACAACACGTCATCTTGGAAGCTGTTGAGTCCTTTAACACTCACACAAGTGCCACTAAAGCTTCACTGCATGAACCTGTCTGTTCAGAGAAAGCCAACACAAAATAAGAGGCTCTTTTCCCTACATTGATACACAGTTTCTGGTTTTCCATTTCTGCAGGAAAGTACCAGCAAACCCTCTGAAATCTCTTTAATCTGCAGAAGGTAAGAGCTAATTGAATCCTAAGCTGTGTTAATTATCACGTTTGGAGGAACAACAGCTGCAGAAACCTCCGGCTATACTGACCACAGCCACCAAACTCCCCTCCCGGCACCCCTTGCCCTCACTGAACTGTAAGGTCACGTTTGGAGGCTCCTGCAAACCCTTCACCTCTCTTTGAAATTACAAGAAGTCAGTGTAGCACAGCAGCGCTCAGCTTTATTATAACCCCAGCTGCCAACGTCTAGGGGAGGCAGGCAGCTTAATAAAACACCCTTGGTGTTCTCACCCGGTGTAACTGTACAAGCACTGCTACATGTGCAGAGCGCTTCTGAAAGACGAGATGGAGCATGTTTGTGTTACAAGAGATAAAAACATGAAAACAAAACATACTGCAGAACTCAAAGACCTTATCTTTATCCAGCCTCTCTTTCTTTGCAATAGTTCGTTCAAGGAAGATCTGGGAATAATTTTTGATGTAAACTCTGCTACAAACATATATCACCATGCTGATAAAAATCACAGACCAAACTTGTGAAATACATTGAGTTTCATTTCTTTATGCTACTAAAATAGCTTTTTTCCATTTAAAATTCAACAGATACTGATCTGCTGTTAAGAGTTCCCCAAAATGTATCATTCTGAGATGTCACATTAAAAATCTCTTCTACTGGCCTAAAATAATGACTTTTGGAACATCTTTGGTGAATCAGGAAGAGGTCAGCAGATTTCGGGAGGAATTATTTTCACCTTTGGAAATATGCTGAACACTTCTTTAATAGGAAAAGTTTATGATGGCCACAAAAATGAGTAAATAAACCTCCTCAGTATTTTAAAGATTGCCTTTGTTGTAACCTGTCACCATCCTCTCCAAAATGACCACAACCTTCAATGATCTCCACATGAAGGTACTGCCCTTGCACAACCAGACTCTATCTGGGGGTTGGAATTCTGTCCCTTACTTCTTCTACAGCAGCAGGTGCTGCCCCTGGGGCAGCAGAGCTCCATTCTTGCAGGGTGCAGTTCTGGACGCCTTCAGGGACAGCCTGAGTGCCTCAGACTGTCTTGTTGACAGGAGTGGGAGCTAGAAACCGTGGGTTTCAAGGATGGCTTTTCAGATAGAGTCCCATTTTGTGGGCACGGTTTCACCACCACAAACCCAGAGGTGTTAATACATTTACAAGTACAAAACTGCACCTTGAACTATCAAGAGAACCGTTACACAGTTTGGACTGCCTGGTCATTAGGGAAGTCTTTCATTGGGATCATGCCTTCTCAAGGACCATGAAATCTTGCCAGAGAGACAGAAAAGGAAGACAATGACTGGACTAAGAAGATGAAAGTAGGAAGGGGTAATGAAGGGAGAAGGATATAGTTCAGTAATTGCTGATAAAATCTGTGGCAGCCATAAATTTACTCTTCAAAGAGAATCCAACAGATCATTACTCCTGTAAATATGTATCACGTAATTCTTCCTCTCTGTCACCCTGCAGATAAGTACTTAATACTTAGCATCCCTACCCTGCAAAAGCACAAGTGTAATAAAATCCATCTGAGCTTTTGAACTGCAGTTATTTTTTGATGGTAGATTGCAACACTTCGGCACTCCAAGGAGACATTGCCCAATACCCGCAGGACCTATCTTGTGCTTTTTAAAACAAATTTTACAGATACAGACTCATTACTCGACTGATAAAACAAGCACAAGCACTTGGCGTTTGAATCTGCACTCTAAACACAGCAAACTCTGACCTCTTGTTGATGACTGGGATGAACTGGGATGTCCAGCCTGTCCTCCAGCCAGCTCAGCTATCTGCTCTCCAAGCACTGAAGTCTTAGAAGGGTACACTGCAATTCTGGTGACCCTGCAGCCATTGATGAAGCAAATTTAGACTGTACTGATACTTACTGCATGTCTGAGATCCTCAGCTGCACCTAAGAGATTGTTCAAAACTGGTTTGGATGTTAAGAGATCTAAAATAACTGCTATTATGTGGAAGCATATATTTGACTGCCATGCTATGGGGCTAGAGACCAGCTAGGCAAAGTCAGTGTTTCCTTGGCATGACACGGTTAGGAGCTACTGACAGCGGGCAAGAAACGCTCCTAATGATGCCATTAGCTGTAAACAGCATTAAAGGGACACTCATAAAATGTGTATTTGTTTACGTTGTGTTCTCTGTAACAGAATTGAGTCCAATTAAAAACATCCTATAATGAATAAAATACACCTATAGAAAGAAAAGGGCACGGCAGCAATAATTCTTTGGACATCCAGCACATACAGGGAGGGAGAGAAGAGAGAACATAAATAAAAAGGACTACTCACTTGGGCTTTTTTCTTCCGCAAGGTCACAGGCACAGAGGAGTTCAGAATCGATTGAAATGGGTTTCTGCTTAATCCAAAACTTAGTGCTGGCCTTCTGATTAGTAACAGGGTCTATCTCTACCTTGTCTCCAGAAATACCTAAGATGAGAAAGAATAGAGAGCCACAACAGTGATCTGTTTAAGCGATTTCGTATCGGCAGTTTGACACACTTTATAAATCCTAAATGGGATGAAAGTATATTGCCCTTTTGGGCTTTTTGAAAGCACAGGAGCTTTTGAAACCAAAAGCAAACGGCTATCAAACTGCATTAATAATTTGCATTTTATTCTCCTGCCTAAGCATACCAACAAGAAAGAAATATCACAGAAAAAATCCTTCTCAACACATACAGAGCTCCCCTGGAAGCAGTGGCTACAAGAGCTGCGAGATTTATAAAAAGATACTGCTAGGTTTTCCGCCACTATTATATGTAATAGGCACTATCGCACACGTCCCTCTTCATCTCCTACACAGCACATATACGACATCCTCTACATGAGAGGACAACACCCATTTGCAGCCTTACAGAAATGCTCTTTGTGCTACCCAGATACTCCTAAACAAAGACATCCAGTCCCAGAGATCCCATGGTTCTTACACTGCTGGCATTTTAAAGCCAGCTCTAATTAGGCTGCTCTGGAAGCAAGCTGAGGATTTGTGTAGCTCCTGGCACAGGCACCGGGCCCGGCTTCCCAACATGGGCTTCCCCAGATGGCTGGTGCTTTGCTCGTGCTGCATGCGGGCTGACCTGGATATGGCAGATCCTACCACAGACCTTCTGTGAGCCAGAGCCGAAAATGCCTCTACCATCCCTCCACACGTTACTCCCAACATTGTGCAAGAACAGCCTTTCCAGCAGGATGCGGCCAGGGTTGGCTGAGGGCTAACAGCACGCTGGAACCATCCCGGGACACTCACTGTAATTTATGGTGGTCTTTCTCAGAGTACTGCACAGCAAAAGCCCTGCTACACCATGCTGACGAACAGAAGCTCATTGTTCAGTAGCTGTTGACACGACTGAACAAACTTCCCAGTGTGCTTTTTACATCAGGATGTGTGGAGCCTTAAAAATAATTACATTTCTTCAGTCATGAGTTATAGGTGAAGCTTTTGAGAAAGCGACAAAAGGAAGCAGGAAAAAAGTGTTTAAATATCATTTACATCCTGCATCTCTGGGAAAGCAGCAGAGAGAACCTTCTCCCTCCTGAGGGTTTTGGCTATGAGCTTTCATATTACATTTGGTTTGTCTCAAGCCGGGGAAAACCTAAAGGAGCTGACGGTGAAACTTTGAAGAGGGGTAACAAAATCAGAGTTAAGGTGTCACACACGTAACGACTCTCCCAAACCCTCCAAAATTAACTCGGTATTTCTTAAAGTCTGCTCATAACTGCAGAATTTGCAAACCACATTGGTTTGCATTTTATGCAGCTCTAAAATCACAGCACAAGGAGCAGACTCCTACAGTGGGCTCTCTGCTGCAGTCCTTGCCACTCAAACGTGCTCACCTTCATCCTAACCCCGGCTGGGATGATTTGTTATAGGAACACCACCAGCCCCCAGCCCCCTTTATTAATCCAAGAATGTGCTTTGTCATTAAACATACGTCACATCAGAGTGATCACATTTCAATTAAGCATTGTATCAAGAGTCCAATTAAGGACTGCTAGAACTAGGTAATTTGAGCGGGCTGATGCTGTATCTGGAGCCCATTTTGTTTTGTAATTTAATTTTGGACAGATTATTTAATACTGGCCTTGTTACTTCACTGCAATAGTTACTTATTCAAAATGGCATTTTCTGTAGTTTAAGGAAAATATGCAAAGTTGAATGCCCAAGTTCTTATTTTCTCACTGAAAAAAGCCAAGGCAAGTTCTAAAAATAAAGCTGCAAATTCTTTGCGTGCGAGGGTTGATCCCCATCCCTCCCTCTGGAAGCATCACCCCTGAAAAGATCCTTAAAAATGTCTCACTGTATGGTCCTGTAACTTCAGAATTCACAGTCAGTCAATACTGTTAATGCACCTTGTTAATTTGATAGGATTTGTCAGGTAACTCCACTGGAAAATTATATAAAACTGTTCCAGATGAACAGATGATAGTGACATGAATTAAAGTGATAGAACAATAGTGGAATATAAACCAGAAATGACACCCAAAGTGGCTGTTGATTTATTGCCATCCTGAGTTTGGTTCTGGGCTTCCATGTATATTAGTGCTACAAATCTGGGTCCATTTAGCAGAGAGATGCTCATACATACATCACCAGCTCCTGCTCCAAGCCAAGGTCACTCCCCATTGCATCAATCTTTTCAGCAGAGGCTACTTCACCAAGCATGGATTTTGTAACCATCTCAGATGTAACAGACTTCCTCCTCTTTCATCTTTTTTTTATCATGTAAAATACACTTTAACTTCTATTATTTTTATCTGCAAATTGTCACTGTATACTTCATCCATTATTTCTGTATCTCGACATCACTGGCTTAAGCTCACACACATTCAAAGAGCACATTGACAAAGAATGTTGTCTTTTTGGCGTTATTGTTCTCACAGTCTGTATGTGTTGAAACCTAAAATCAGAACAGTATTCTGTATGTGGCTTCTGCAGTCTCTGTTTCAGGGCACAAATTACTCATACTCAAAAAGCAAGTAAAAACGCTCCTTCCACTATTGTTTTAATTCATTCATTTTATCACATGAAATACCGTTGATGTATCAGTCCAGTAACACTGCTCTGGTTTTGCTTCCTTTGTTGGGGTCTGCAACTGCCCCCCCTTCTCTGAAATACTTGCCAGCAGTCATTTTCTGAGACAATATGCTTCTTTTAGTTTTGTTAATGCGACACACAAGTGTGTTTTATGCCTTCACAATGTGACAGAACCTCTGTAAAAATGTTGAGACTGCTACTGTATGTGCATTACACTGCAATATGAGCTAAAACATAAACCCCCAGACCTTACACTGCTATGGCTAAAGCCTTCCACTGTAATAAAACCATCAGTCAAAAGGTGGTCATTCCTCCTCCTGTGATCATTTACGTATTGCTCTTTACTACAGAACTATGTACGGTGTACAGAAGATGGAGCTTACTCCATTTTTAGCTAAACCTTGCTTCAAATTCAGTGATCAGGCCTCAAAACAGCTAAAATGCTTCAAAAAGTACCAGTTTGCAAACACAGCTCACACTATTGCTGCCTGACCCAACACAGAACCTACTCAAGTTCAATGACGTGTGTGCGTCTTACAACGTCAGAGCAAACTGCATGGAGTGCAGATGAGCTACGCTGAGTGTTTTCCCCACCACTTCTGGGTTCTGTCACATGTAAATGGCCTTCTACACGAAGCCTGGGACACTGGGACTGCCCCCCAAAACCACACAGATATTTCAGATTGTATGCAGGAGAAGATGAACACATTAACACTAGCAGCCCTAATCTAAAGAGCACTTCAATGCTTATTTTACCAGCACTGCTCTTTCAACAGCTTTAAAAAATGTCAGGAGAAACCTCAGCACCATACACTCATTTTGACTATATTCAAAGGTTTGGATTCAGTACATTTATTTGCCCAAACTTGGAATATTCCACTGGGGTCTTCTTTGATTTTGCAAAATAATGAGATTATAAAACCCATTCTGTCAGTGTACTGCCATCAAAAATATACAAGCTCACAGATTATTAGAAAAGGGAAATTTTATGGTCCTTACGCTACTGGACAGGGTCATCTCTGTTCCTGCTGCACAAGTTAAGCCATTTGTTTCATTTAACAGCTATTCTCCCTTAACCATTTATCTTTAGTGATCTGTCATGACCTTTTCAAGCTCTCATTTCTGACACTTTCCAGATACAGTGAGTCAAACTTCACTGGAAGCAAACTATCGCACCCAGAGTTTGCTCAAAAGCAGAAAACATGCCCAGTGCTGTCCTGCTTCAGCACCAGCATATAAATCCTTCCTTGACAAGACAGCTCAAAACAAACTCAGAAAGCCTCTTCTGTAAAGATTTTAGACATACACTTTTACACACGCTTAAGGATGGAAGAATGAAGAGACTGCACCAACAATAATACAGGAACTCGTATCCTTTAGATTTAACAATTCCACTGAAATCTGCAGAATAAATGTATTTTGTAAACATCATGGCACTTAATATTTTACTGCTGAATCATTTCTTTATGGAAGGTATTTGCAGGAATGTCACAGGTCACCTACCAATGCATCATTAATCAAATATTCACAATTTAAACACAAAGATAAAAAGCCATTCAATCATTTTAAAACAGTAATGGGGCTTTTATAATTCAAGATTCTGTCATCCCTTGGCCTTTGGGTTTTCAAAAGCATTCAGAAAGCCAATAAGGACAATACAAAACCTTTAGAGAATGCTAGTTTTCTTTTGTGGCACCTCAGATTTCCACTTGGCCGTTAAAATCTCTCAGTTTCAGAAAAGGAAAAACCAAATCATTCCTAATTTTGCACAGCCTCATTTAAAAATAACAAAACAGTTGGCAAGAAGCTTTCCATTAGGAAGCTTAGATTAAAAAAAACCAGAGATGAGGTCATTAAATAATGGCCTTCTTTCAGAAGAAACATGTGCTGCCTGATTGTGGATAATAAAAATACTGAAGTATTTGCAACTGAGAGCAATTCTCTTTTAACTGCTGAGATGCTGGCAGCACTTTTGAGTGATGTGCTCCACGATAGGATGGCCCACCATGATAACGACTGCTTTAAAAACATCTGAGATGGACAGACAGCTATTAGAGATGGCCAAAGGTTTGAACTGTTCCATTTTCCTAAGCGTTATAGTATGGATTGATTTACCTAACTGAACATCAGTGGTGAATCGAAGCCTATGGATCATGCTGACTTTGAAGGACTTGTAATGGTGGCTACTGAGCATGTCCTGAACTGTAGCTATATCGATCTGAGGGTCCTCCTCTGAGACCTCTTCTCCTCTTGAACCTGCAAAACAAGCCAACAATAATGAACAAGAGGTTTAAAATACAGCATAAGATTCAGCTGGTGTGTTCATATGGCTGCAATGCCTGCAGCTGCAGATGGGCTTTTTAAGGAAGAACACAGTGCTCAAGTCCATGTCTGGGAGGAGGAAACTCTCACCCTCCATCCAAAGACAGAATTCCCAATTCTTTAAGGATATTAGAACACACCTTTGCACCCCACATGAAGAGCAGCACATCTGCTCTTCCCAGTGGTAGATTCTTCAGTGGCACAAGACACCCCTGGACCGCAGGTATCCCCAGGGGGTAACCTGGTGGGATCCCCACCAGGGCACCCACAGCCTGTCAGCCCTGGAAGGAGCCACCCTCCACGTATGCACTAGCACAGCTCTCCCATGTTTCAGCATGCCGCATGTGGGATGTGACACTGGCAACATCTTGGGCACTCTTATCGCAGCCTGGTGGTAACAAAGCAGGGCTTTATTTACTGATTAGTATTCTCATTACTACTGCAGGTACTGGCTTTATAAAAGGTAACATCTCATTAAGCCAAAATGCCAATTACTGAAAAAATATAACACACTTTAAGGATTTTTTACGTTTTATGACGTTGGATTAACACCAATTTAAACATTACTATAATGCGATATATAATTTTGCAGAGAGTAATTTCTATGCCAGCTGCTAATAAAGCATCTCAGCTCTAAATGATCATTCAGATGCTGTTAGATAAAGTGGTATAAATATGTTTGAAAACTGATTTAGCTTCTTACAGAAGAAACTGAAGAATGACACGTTTTGTTTAATATCCCAGCTAATGTAGTCCTAAAAGCTGAATCAACCGCCAGTTCAGAGTACTAAATTTGCTGCAGGAGATTAATGAAAACTTTATATTTTGCTGAAATTTTAATAATGGGAAGATGAGATGATGGAATTTTAGTGCAGGTCTTAAAGACCCAGCAAAGCAGGCGAAGAACTTGTCAGATTTTTGGGTATTAATTTCATTCTTGCACAGTTGGAGCAGCCTCAACACTTAATGCTTCCCACGCTGGCCTTTCCCTCTGGGGATGTACATTCCCATCCTCACGTCAGCTCACATGGAAGCTGCACCGGGATTCCATGTTTGGGCCCCAATGACAAGGGGATGGTTTGCCACGAAAGGCCACGGCTCGCAGAGGAGGAAAACCCTGGCACTTGTCTCAGACACATCCTGTTGATGCAGGAGCAGGCACCCTTTAACAGGGTAATTCAGAGTTGCAGAAGCACTTGCTGTTTGCTTCAGCAAAGAAAACCACCGTGGTGGTGGCATTAAGCAGGAGAAATGTAGGCAAGAGGGAAGAAAAAACCCACCTGAGCATGGGGTGTTTTTCCTGCTGGGTGTAAGCATTCAGTAACAAATGTCACTGCTTATGATAAATATCTTCCATGTCTCTATCAAAGTCAGTTAGCATTTGCTGTTAAATGAGTCAATGTACATGCTGGCAGCACAAAGGAGGAGACTCCCATTCCTTGGGCATTAGTCACATCAGCTTTGCACCCTGCCTAAAGGAGAGAGGATGAGGGTGATGCCCATCCTCACCACACACACTGCAGCCTCCTGACATGCAACCAGGACCCTCATTCAGGGAAGGGGACAGCAAAGGGTTAAGCTACAAATTGGGCTGTGCCATTCGACTTGAAAGAACTCCAAAAATCAAATGAAACAGTCTACATGTGAATTTATGCAGAGCCATCTTAACATTGCAACCACTCTACGCTCCAGAATGACAAGATAAATTGTAATGGCTCCTTCAGAGACATTACAATGTATTTTGTCAAAGACCCCTGTGTTAATGTCTCTATACTATGGATTATCATAATGTATCATGTCAAACCCTCACGCTGCAGTACTTCAAAGATACACTGAGATATGTCAAACTTTTTGGTGCACTTAAAAGCATCACACTGTGGCATGGCTGTGCCAGGAAGCCAAACAGGAGGATGGCAATGGTGCTGCTCCACAGTTCGGAGCGAACAGGGCCCGTCTTCCTCTGGTGTAAATGACTCCCAGTGCATGGCTGTGTTCCAGCAGTGGATGACAAGACCCTCACCTTGGTGCAGTGGGCACAGCATAGCAGGGCTCTAAGGACAGCATCACACATAAAGGAGCATTAGCACCCACAGACAAAATGAACCCGTGGCAATGAGAAATTTGGAAGTAACACAAAGAATGGCAGCACCTTAACTTTGCTCCTGCACCTCCTGAGAAATGTTCCCAAAGCACTTCACAAGATCCAGATTCCCTGGATGCTCTGCGGGTACCACTGCCCTTGTGCTCCCAGCCTGGCCCCGCATCCCCCTCCCTTCACCATCCACAGCAAATACTGTCAGAGCGGGGACACTGTGTGCCAGCTTTACATGGCTATTATGAACCTGAGTCCATCTAAAGACTTCACAGACCCAAATTAAAAGTATTACAAAGAAAATTAGCAGCCTGCCAGACCATATCCAGGAGGAAAAATTGTCACTGCAACTAAAACTGTGAGCACCTTTGTCATGTCTAAACAGCAGGAGCATCGACTGCTGCAGCCGGAGCAGCTGAACAGTGGGATTTTGCTTTGGAAGCCTTTCAGCTCCTCCGCACACCCGTAACCTCTGCCGACATTGCTTTATGGAGCTTTGTGAATGGATTCAGGTTTACAGAATTTCTACAGTTGCTGCTCTTGGGATTGCAGCCAGGAACTCCACCATCAAAACAGATCATCTGTCTAAAGATGGCAAGACATGCGGACCCCTGAGGGTGCATTGGATAATAGCAGTAATATCAGTAACAACAGAGAGAAATGCCCTGCAGGGAAAAACCTGACTGCAGAACTTGGCATATTGCTCTTACCCCGCAGCTCAGCGAGGATGTCTGTGAGACTGCCGGTGCTCAGCAGCCAGGGAAGAGCCATCTCCACCAGCTGATTGGGGGAAAAAGCATAAAAATATTTTCCACATGCAAGCAGCTGTGAATAAACCTGTCAAATATTTACAGGCCTGTCAGGGTATTTGTAATGGAGATCACAGTGTGGCTTTTGAATGTAAAAGCTTCTGCTTGGCAAGACAATCAAGTAAAGTGGATGCTCCAGGTCTATTATTTAGCCCAAGCCCAGCAATCGGGCTCTGCTGGCAGAGACTGCTCTGCCCTGGGACAAACAGATTCCTAGTCCAGAAACAAACTCTGTCATATAATGACATGGAGCTTCTGTTTGTGGTGACCTCTGTATTCTTCTTTATGGTCTACCTAATTGATTTTTGAAAGAAAAAGGGGAAAAAAAGCTGGAGTCAGGCGTGGGATAAACAAGGCACAAGGTAAGAACCTGCAGGGGAGGCATTTGCTTCAGCCCAGGGTAATTTCTCTTAGCCCAGGATAGGGGGTTAATTATTGGAGCAGTAAGGTAGGAAAATGCATGACTGGAGCAGGAAAAGAATGGCTGAGAGGAACCCTGTGCTTCTGCCCTGCCATGCCCAAGCCAGGGACAGAGCTATGCTCCCTAAACAGGGAGTTTTGGGACTTTGGCACTGCCATGTCTAGTGCCAATCCTTACACCCTACCCTTGCAGTGCCTGTGTGGGGGCAGAACAAGGATGGTGCTTGCAGCAACACAAGGCTGGGGCCAGCAGCACTGGAGCTGCCTTCAGCCACAGAGCCACCAGCTCACCCTGCACCGGCAGCCTATCAATAACTTCACACACACTCTACTGCTGCTGATGTTCTCACAGTTTCTAAATCCCTAAAACCAAAGTCACTGTGTGGGAATGTATGGTGCTGGCTGGAGGGAGATCCCATATAGAACTGTATGCATTCCATGCAGCTACGTGTCTGTTTTCTTTGTCCATCTGATTCTTATCAACTCCCCTGTCACAGTCCTCACTGGAGGAGGGACTTCCCAGCCAGCCGGACTGCTCTCCATCCCTGCTCAGATTGCTTGTGCAGCAAAAGCATACAAAACATTCAACCCCAGCCTCCTCCTTTATAAAACCCAAACAATTACACAAAACCCCTCCACTGCAACCCCAAAACAAAACAGAAAAAACCCAGACTGGTGTTTTCTGCAAAGAGAAGCTAAATAAAAAGCAAGAATGGTATCAAGGGTTACATCTACACTTTAAGACAGCCACTGTGGTGAAGCACTACGGTGCTCTAGAAGCCACAGTCATGGCACTAAATCTGCAGTCTCTAATTCAATGGTCACCCAGAAAACCAACATATTTCCCAGTCTGGAAACAACAGCTGAAGATCTTTTCTGTTTTCAAACCAGGTTTAGTATAGAGAGAGCATTTTCTCTCAAGTCCTTGAATTACTGTGATATACAGTTATATCTGTAGCTCAGTCCAATCTCCTCACAGAAAATCCTGATTTTCAAACGAGGCAAACAGTGACGAAACAATGGGCACCAGAAGCACAAGTCTGAAAGTAAGTTAGAAGCTAAACCAAGCATCCTTATCCAAAAGGGTCTCCTGTCAGCACCAGAGGACATAATGACGCATTAGAATATCAGAATATTGAAATGCTGTAGGTAGCCAATTCAAGACCAAGTGAACCTGTATATCCTCGATAAAACAACAAAATATCAAGTTAACTGCATTGCAAAAATGTCCCTTATTACTTTAATGTACCAGTATATTGCTTAATGAAAGTTCTTAATTGTAATACAATTAATTACATACACAGAGTCCCCAATTACATTTTCCAATAAGACACTGGCTTTGGTACAGGTCTAAAGGCACTAAACCGATTTTAATATATTAAGACCAATTTCCCTTGAATACTAATTACTATCTAATGATAAAATGAGAAAGAGGAACTTTCCAGAAGTAAGATGGTAAGAATAAAACTAAATTAGCCATGAACAGTTTGCTGCTACACATAAAAGCATTTCACATTACGAAGTGCAGGCTTTTAGTCTAAAGATAAATCTTCATGCGAGTTAAAAAGTTCTGCATACTGGAAACAGTTTATTAGTTTGAATGCCATTAGTGAAAGTTGGCTAGATAAGAGATTTCTCCATATGTATTTCTTAATAATGGAAAGTTTTCTGTTTCATTTAATACCCTGAAATATAAACTTTCTATTTGCCCAAAGGAAACTGGCAACTATTTTACTAGCAGATGTTTGGCATCAGACATATATATATGTTTATAAATGAATACGAGACTACAAAGAGTACAGTTACAAATAAGAGCTGTTATAACAGAGCTTTTCCTGACTGGCATACCTCAGCCAGAAGCATTTCAAATAAAAACAAAATATGCGAAATGAGTATTTCATTTTGATGTTAGGGTTTTCAAGCTTTATTTTATTAACAGTGCACAACTGTCAATATTTCTATTCTAATGCCTTCACAAAGGACAGCTCCTTAAGCACTGCAAAATCCAATTTCTTATTGTGTATTGGGGGAACCAGGCTATGTACAGCAGATGAATTATGACTGATCTTATATACTGTATTGTCCTTGAACATCTATACGTGTAGAGAGTTAACTGCATGGGTGTTTCACATATATCCCTGAGCAGGGACAACGAAAGATCGCTTGAAATTCACCCACATTCTGGGGAAGAAACTATAAACTGAGGATTTCTCCTGCATTTCTTATTTGAGTTTGGTATCAATTCAGAAAACAGCAACAGCGCAGCAGAAAACAGACAGAATTCATGTAAGCATTTATTATTTGGCCTAGATTACTGTCAGCCTTGAACAAACTAAACCAGTGACTTGCTCTTGAACTCTACAAAGTGCTTGTTTTGCCTTCATATTCCCATGTTCCAGGCACCGGTTGACAAACAGAAGAGCCATGAACAGGACAAAAAGCCACCACCTCCCAGTGTGATGCCATTGCCTTTCGGGGAAGGGGAAAAGTGTTCCCTTCACATTATGACACAATTATTTTGAGGCAAGGTCTTTGAAGCTCTGCTGGAGCTTTTGCTACTGATGCAGAGCAGACCAAATGCCTCCTACTAAACCACTTCGAAACTCAGGGAAGATTTCTACTGAAGTAACAGTGCAACCCAAGCCTAGTCACTCATGGGTGCTAAGAGCATCAGTAGATACAGCTACGAGCCACAGACGATGAAAATATGTTAAAAATGCAGTATATACACTTTTAATTTCAGTTCCTGGATAAAAAAAAATGGCTTTTGAAAAATCAAAATGTGTAAAACATACGAAAGTATGACCCATGTGCATCTTTTCATGGATTAAAAATCAATACCAAAATAATAGATGGGATGCAGACGCTGGGGAATTCTGGCTGCAATTTGATTAGGGAGGTTAAAATTGCTCCATTTCCTCATGCACAGCACCCCTGCCACCTTCTGCCTCATTCTCTCCTACAGTTTCTTAGAACCATTTTATGAAGAAATGAATCAGGAGCACCAGGAATACTTTGGGAGCAAGCCCCACTCTACGGAGTGGCAGCCAAAACTGCGAGTGCTTAATCCAGGCTCCAGCACTGATGTCCCACTGGAATGCTTGTGGCAGCTGTGCCTCACCTCTGCTAGTCCTCAAATGGAAAGAGAGTCTACTGCTCACCACTGGAATTAGGAGGCACTTTGGGGATGCTTTGCTGTCATTCTAGGATAAAATATGAAACGCTATAGCCAAAAAGCATAAATGGCACAGTCTATTCTTTGTAAAAAAAGGAAAAATTCTTCTACTATATCAAAACAGGCTCTTACTAAGCTTGCTTGCAGCAAACACTGAGCAAGGTCCTGGCTGAGAGCATGAGCGCTACTGCTTTCCTCATTAGTACAATCAATACTTTTACAGCTGAATTAAAATGGAATAAAAACCCCCAACCCCATAACTGAGAGCATGACTGTTGGAAAGAAGGAAGGAGAGACCAAAATGCTATGGAGGACAAACACAAATCAATGTTAAGGTTTGGGTTTTTAAACTTCCATACAGTTCCTTGTGGAAATGAATCAGGAAACATTATTAGGACCATTAAAACAGTAATAGAATGAAAATATTTGAGCATAGCTGGGGAGAAGATTATTCGCCTCACACTTTAAAAACCATCAAACTGCTCTAGTCATATCTGCATGGTTAATTTCTTTAAATTCTATTAAAAAAAAAAAGAAATCAGTGTCTCTAAGAGCCACATCACCATGGCAAAATACACTGCAGAATGATCACTTGATTCACTAAGCAATGCCTGCAACAGAAAGTGTTTTTTGGGTTGGTCATAACTTTACAGGGCAGAGTTTAACAGAAAACGATTAATCATGAAGGGATAAACAAGATGCAGACTATTTACTCGAAAGTATGAAATCCATCATTTCCCTCTGGAGCATTGTTTTGGCACAACTGAGAAGTGCCTCAGGAAAGAGAGTCTCGTCAAAACTTACTTGCCCAGACAATACAGCTAGGATTCCAAAATACATAACTTATGTGAGTTTAAGCAATTTACAAGAGCAAAAGTGAAAAGGGGAAACATACTGTTCTCCCGGACAAGGCAGAATTCCAAAGTGCTCTGGCTCTCCAAGGTACAGTCTAAATCTACTGGGACATTAGGTTCACTCTGCTTCTCCAGCCGATACTGAGGACCTGAAACATAAAGTAACTTGTAAAATCATCTGTTTTCTAACAAAGCCATGGCTTATCACGTTCAACTAACATGAGGTTACTCAAAGCCTAGAAGTAAGGCAGGTAGATGTTTATGTTTCAGAGCTCTTTGCCAAAGGGAAGGGCCCTGTCATCAAAAGATGGTGCGCAAAGAAACAGCATATTCCAGTCATCTTCAGCTGTCTACCAATGCTACCTGACAAACTCCTGTTCAACATTCCTGCATTATAGCTACACCAGATGAGCCTGTATTAAATACCCTGCCTGTGCTGCAAGACAGGGCATTGCCTGCTGTAAAAATACCTACTCAAATCTTGGTGTGTATCTATGTTGTACCCCATTCCTCTTCCAGATTGGGACTGCAGCCTGCTTCTGGAGCGTGGGCCCAACCCAACCTACACTCACACTTGGAAAGTCAAGAAAAGCTCAGCTGCAAGCCTTGGTGGTGTCTGTGCAGAGCATCAAGAATCAGCTGGTAAGGAAAGCAGGCCTGCTCTTACGAATTGCATTTTGTCATGAAAACAAGCTCCATGACACCCAGATTGGCTATTTCTACCTCTGCCAACAGCACATTTCCCGGAATGTGGTGCTTGCGAAGGGTGGGGTAAGGATTTCCTCACGCCTCAGCAGCTATCAGCACTGCCTTCCAGGCTGACTAGAGACAGGGAGTTTGGCATCATCCAGCAGCTCAAGGGCTCCATGGAGCAGAAAGGGTCATCAAGAGATCCTTTTCCAGGGATCTGTACACTGTTAACACTGAACTGCACCAAACTTAAGCATGTGCAGATGCTATTACTTCCAATGATTTAGTTTTATATACATCATGTTTAACTGTAAATCTTACAGATTCAGGCACCAACTTCTTCTCAAACCAACTCACCAAAGGACAGATGATACTGCTTAAAAAACTGCTTTCCAACTACATTAATGGATCCAACTACATTAACGGATCCAACTACATTAATGAATCTCCACTCCTGCTCACACCCAAGAACTGAAGCGCACACAAAGTTCTCAGCTGCGTAATTTCTGTGTAATTTGGTAAAATAACACTACACAGATACCTGAAAAAAGCTGAAGTGATGCAAAGCACCTTTAACCAGGTCTTCATGTCACGAAAAGCCTAGAACTGAAATAAGGAAATCTATTCCCTCTTTATCAGTACTTAAAATACTTCTGAATGTTTCCTGACTTTGAATTATGACGGTATATGATGAAATATTTAAAACATAGAAAAAAATTCTGTATTTTAGCCTCAGATGGCATTCCTAAGAAATGGAATTTGTTAGCCAATTAATTTTAAATTTACTACAGCAGAATTTCAATTACAACTCCTCACTTCATCTCCCCAGAAGCCGTGTGAAGCACTCGCTGCACAGCCCAAGCGGGATCTGCTCCTGAAGTGGAATACTGTTTCCTGGTAAAATGGAGCTCCCTTATTCCAGGTGACACTCAGAGCACATCCAGAGCCAGGCTATTTGCAGGTCAGAGGAGGAAAGCATGACTGCTCCCTCCCTGCCGCAGCAACCGCATGTGTAGCTGGTTGAAGCATTTAGAGAACAAACCACACTCAAGAAGCATGAGAGAAGTCTCAAGCCAGCACAAACAGAAAGGCAAACGCATACAGCATCATCCTTTCTCCTCTCCCAGCTACTGGAAATGTGATTACAAATCTAAACTAAATTAAATAAACAGAGGCCTGGCTTGTTAGGCAGAAGCAAAATATACTGAATTGAAACAGATATCAAAGTGGTAAATCAATTTGTATTTAAAAACTGGTGTAGTTTGAAAACAGAATCACTGACAGTAAAACCTGCTTGCCTTTGTCTGTTTGTGAGCTGAGGTTCCCAAACCACAGCCAAATGCTCCATGATACCCAGCAATGACAACGGCAGCAGAACCGCTGGTTCCACCTGAATGTCCGTGCTCTTTGTGCCTGGTACCTACCCCCTAATTGCAAGTGCTCCTACCACAGACAGAAATCACTAAGATCTGCTGACGCCAGCACCTGCCACTGCGTCCCAGCTTCCTCATTCTTCTTTACAGCCTCTCTCTCCCTTACACCCCAAAAACGTTTACAATCAGAGCAGAGGAAGAAGTGAAGTTGAACCCTTTTGGAATCCTAAACCTGGCTGGGTGCCTCCATAGATGCCTCTCAGGTGGATGCACCCAGAACACATCTGTGATGAGCCAAGAGATTCATTGCAGAAATCACACTTTTACACATCACCTATCCAACTAGATCATTTCTGTTTATGCAATTTCCTCTCCTTCGCACAGTGCTGTGTGGGAGCTGCTGCAGGGGACTGGCACCAAACCACACGCTCCTCTCTCAGCACAGAGACATGGACTTGCTGCTGCATTTCCAAGACAGAGGGATGGGCCAAAAGGACAGACATCAGTGCTACCAAAGCCTTAAAATTATCAGAGAATCACATGCACATGATGGTAAGGGGACAAGATTAAAAGCAGGAGCTTGGCAGTGGTTTACAGTCCCTCTGTGTGGATCTGATTCCACTAGCTGGATCCACTCAAAGAATAATATCACCCAGCTCACAAACAATCCTCACACCTCTGAAGCAGCTTCCTGCCACCCTGCAGAGAGCCACTGGTGATCATATCCCTCAACACCACCAAGCCAGTGTCAAAGGATGGTCTTTACCTGGAGCAACTTGAGAAGCCTGTGAGCAGGTAAATTGTTTCATCCAGATTGTGTCAAGACTGCATTAACTGTCTGCTAATAAAGGAATGACAAAGCTACAGATCAGAAACCAAGGCAAGCTTCCACATGAAGAACTCCTTTAAAACAGAAAATACTATGAAAATTTTATATATATATATATATATATAAAGAGTATCTACTCTTAAATGATGTTTTTTAAATATCTGTATACATTTACATGACCTCTGCTTCACAACAGCTGAAAAATGTTAGGCTGATTCTGAAAGGACGTTTACTTCTCCCACAAGTTCAAATGATGTCATTGCAGTAGAAATATGAGGTAATGCAATGGTCTCCTAACAGAAGACTGCTCTGGGAATTTCTTCAAAAATCCAAGTGCTAATACCAAACCTGGATTTTATGGATTTCTCTAATCTGATGCAAATGCTCTGCACAGCTCTAATATAAAGCTTTAAAATCCTGGCATGGTTGGTCCTGGCCCACGAGCCAGAGCTCTCCCACTGACAGCAGAGACCACAACTCGAGCACGTCCCACATCCAGCAACATTGCCCAGGGCTCCCACAAAGAGCTGCTTGCTGGAGCAAGGGGGCAGAGTAAATCATGTGCATTGTGTTCCACCACCAAGCTGGAAGCAAGTACGTGAAAATGGAAGTTACCACGGACAAAAATGCAGGAGACAAAGCCAGTGAATACAGACCTCTCTTCTAGGTCTGCAATTCTGTCACAAATACTTGGAGAGACAGAAACTGTTGCTGGGTTACAGCAAGCTGGGCTGGAGAGACAAGTGTTCGTGTGGATGGAGAGGAAAGAGGGAACCAAAGCAGCCCCCCTGAAATGAGCCACAAAATGGTGAATGAGAAGGGGCAATGCCCTCAAGCAAACTCTTTTTCATCAAAAGCTAGCAGAGAATTGTTTGGGGTCCCAGAGAGAGGGTGAGAACTGTCCCCTTCCCCACCAGACCTGCTGGCCTGATGCATTAGGTCTTCTCCCCTCTTGGGCCACGCAGTGAGTCTAGGCCATGCACTGCAAATACTACCAGCAACAATAATTCCGTTCTTGACTTGCTTTGGTGCCTGCCAGACCAGCAGCTGTGGGGGAATGGGGTCAGCATGAAGAGACAGAGCGGCTTACTCCCAGGGCCTCACTCAGCATCTCGTACCTCACCTGCAGAGCTTAACCCACATCCCTTCTGCTACAATCCCCTTTTAACCACCTACACCATGGTCTGCCTACAGACACCCATCTACTCCATCATTTCAAGATACTCCTTTGAACAGATGAAGGTTTATCAGGAAATACAAACAAACAAGGAAACAGCCCCAGTGCCACCTCCATGACTTCCCCACCTCACAAGGCAAAGGTGTCCTGGGAAGAATCCCACCGCATAATGAAATTAAGCAGCTCTCTTACGAAAGGCAAATGGCCATCCACATAACAACAAACCAATTCTGTTGCCATTTAAGCTGCAAAGCCTTCAGAATGGGGTTTTGAAAGCATGACCCGTCAGTTCTAATTTTTAAAACTTATCCTTTCAGTCAAGACTAGAAAAAGGCCCATTCCAACTTTTATCTGCACTACAAAGTGCTGTTATCTTGGGCTGATGTCAGGAGCACCTTCTCTCTTTCTGCTGACAAGCAGAGACGAGAGAGATAAGATTGGGAACGAATCTCACTTCTCTGAGTAAATAAATAATCAATACTCATCTAAATGTAAATGAGAAAGTATCCCCCTCTGATAACAGGGCTCTTATCAAACAGCCAATTTTCTACAGACATTTGGCCTCAACCAAATCACCATCATTCAGCCCCAGCCTAATGGCTAAAAATCGTAACTAAATTGAACCGATCACCAGAGATCAACTAAGTTCAGCCATGGCTACTACAGGTTCAAATGTTTGGAATGCAATTTTTCCCCCATTAACTTTCAATAGCAATGAAGAATACCACGGTCAGGGGTTGAATCTGCACAATAAACAAACACCAACACTTGGAAAGAGAATGAGGCTTTAAACAAAACCTCAAACAAAACCCACCTCCATCTCCAAACTAGTTAACAGGGTAAAATAAGGACTGTAGAAAGATTTACTTCCATATTTCATGTTTGTGGAATTGTCAAACTTGAATTGAAAAGACCAATAAAAGGAAAAAACCCCAAATGGTTTAAAACAGATCCTATATTTTACAGCGTTAGTTTCTGCAACAAAACACATCACAACATCCTACTTAGTCTTTGTCTTTACCTCCCTCTCAAGAGCTCCTACAATTCTCACTAAAGCGCCGGCTCCAGCTATGCTCTGTCAGCTCTTTCCGCTCCCTTTATGGCCCATGCATTTGTTCAAAACTCCTTCAAATCTCTGATTTCTGTAACACTGACCCCAGGATTTATGGCAGCGTGTGAGAAAAAGCATCCCCTTTTGTTTCAATCCATCAGTTTTGGGACATGCAGCTCTTGTTTTAGGAACAGCTATGACAAACCCCTCCCAATTTAGTCTCTCCTGCACCCCACAGACCCTCTTCCACTCAGCCATGTCTTTCCAAACCTCGAAAGATCTCCTCTCCTTAGCACCTACTCCTCATTTCATGTCTGTTCCGTTTTCATGCTCATCTATTTCTACATCTTTTTACTTCTATATTATCATTTTGGAGATAAAATACAACAATTACGATGTGGGCACACCATGATTTATGGACTGGCAGACTTACACTTTCTGGTTTGTTCCCTGCTCCTTTCCTAATTTCTGATGTTCAATTTGTCTTTCTGACTGTTCCTAAGCACTGAGCTGAAGTGTTCAGAGAACTATCCGTGACGATTCCAGGATACTTTTCTTGACTGATGGAAGGTAATTAGAGCCCATCATTGTATACATATAGTTACGGTTGCTTTTCACCAGGTATATTATTTTGCACTCATTGACACTGAATTCCCTCTCTCATTTTATTGTCCTGTCACTCAACACTGTGAGATACCTCTGCAGTGCTTCAGAGACAGCTTTTATTTGCACTATTCTTACTTCTTTTGTATCAACAGCACATTTTGTCACATCAGCATTCACATCCTTTTCCATGCCCCACATTAACGGAACAATGCAGGTTCTACCAGTTCCACTGGAACTCCACCAGTAACCTAGTTACTAATAACGGAGGGCCATTATTCCTATTCTTTGTTTCCTGTCTTTTAATCAATTATTAATCCATGTGAGGATCCTCCTTCTCATCCTGTGACAGCTTAATTGCTTCATGAGCCTTTGTCAAATCTTTTTTGGAAATCTAAGCATGCTGTATAAAACACACCATCCGTATTCAGATGGTCTCTGACTTCCTCAAAGGCTGCTCATTGGTTTCCACGGCACAACCTGCTCTGCAAAAGCCATGCCTATTTTCTCCCTCAGTATATTGCATCCATCTGCATGTCACCTATTAATTCTGCTCTTTGCTGCAATTTCATTTTACAGTTTGCCTGGTAAGGAAGCCAAGGTATGCTGGTCTCTCCTTCAACAAACTCTTGCCACCACCACATCTGAGAGAGCAGCAGACGCAAGCAACATGTAATACATCACAGTTAACAGTACAGCATCTTCGTGCCTGACCTCGACCAAGTCTCTCAGTGACTTTGCTCATGGTGGTTTGTACTGCTCGTGGATTAGTTTTTTCTGGCACAGTTCCTCAGACAACTCTCTGCAGAAACACTCTGGCAGGAGAACATCTCCAGCCTCCAAACACCAGAGCTACTGCTACCCGCAGCAGGAGGGGGCATGCACCCACCGTATTTCAGCATGACACTACAACTCATCTCTTTTATAGCACAAGACGACCTGTTCCTGGTGCCCCAGCAAACAGCTATGAGATCACCTGAATGTCCGTGGAGGTGAAGGATGTGATATTCTGGCTCATTTTCCAAAAGATAACCACATGCAAGAGCCAGTGCCACTGTGTGGGGACAAGCAGTGCCGGCGCAGCACAGTGACAGGGGATGCCTTTTCCTGTGTGTACAGCTGTAATTCCACAATAACACATGAAAAATCAAAATCTAAAGACAGTTCAGCAGTCCCCACCTAATAGCCAACACAGTAGATGCCAGGCAGGCTGTAAATAAGCAAAGTGAACATGAGCTATGCTTCAGGCTCTGTCCATGCAAAGGCAGGAAAGCAGTCAAAAGAAAACAGTTGATAAACATTTAATGGTGATGTCTGTGGTGCTTTCCTATTTCAAGTTTCTCCTTTCACAAGGATACATGATTTATTGCCTCCCTGCTCCAACCCTAGGTTTTGAAAGTGTGATTTCTTTTGAGTTTAAACTATATTTATATTTATTTTTTTGTTATCACTTTTTTATTATTGCCATAGAAAATATTTGCTGGAAATATGTTGCAGCTATTACAAGGTCATAAAAAAGAGGAGGTTTATGTATTTCTATCATTTCAAATAGTCTGTCAGAAAGTATCAGTCGCGCTAAGTGTAAGACTACTGGATTCCAGCTTTCCCTCTGCCAGCACATGGGCAGCATATGGAAGAATTAAAATAGCTCAGCAGCATGAATGCTTCTTGGGAACTGGCTGGGAGCAGGCAAACTGCGGCACCACAACAGCCAAGGGAGGTCCTCCTGGGCGCAGCCTGCCCATGAGGGGCATGGGTGAGGACCAGGCTTCCTATCAACACCAGACACAGACCCTGGGCCGGAGGAGAAATACCAGGCAGAAACAAAGAGGACTGAAGAAGGAAAGGGATCGATACACCGCAGAGAACACAGAAACCGGGAACAGAGAAAGGTCTCAAGCCTCCTTCCATAGGATTTTTTTTAGAACATGACAGAAAGGGCGAGGATTCCATTGTGTGCTTGGCAATGACAATAAAACAACAGAAAATATGTAAACAGTTTGAGAGGAAATAGCTGTAAAGCCAGAATGTTTACATCTCAAATCCTACTGCTCTGAGGACATCTTAAATCTGTTTATCCGTTAAAAATCCCCAAAGCCCCTCAACACCTCTGAAGTGGAATAAAGATTTTATCATTACAAATGCAAATAGTGGTTAATAAATAAAGATATTGAAATAGTGAAAACAAACTTTTAACGTTGTTCACAAGAAAGAGACTTTTTTTTTGGTCCAATCTGTTTTTCCTTAACTTGCACTGTTGTGACATTACTGAATTTTACACACAGTTATCTGCTGCTCTCTGCAGAAATACAGATGGTTTTTGTAGAAATAAACAGTCATTTATATGAAACAATTGTAAAATAGTTTATGGAAACCAGTGGTGTAATGCATTCAAATAAATGCCAGGACCGGCTGATGGAGAGCCAAGGTGTTAAATCACACTGCTTAAGAATTCAGCTGTGGGAAACAGATAGTAAATCCAGAGTGACAGAATTTCCAGTGATGGCAAAGGTTTCTGACATCTAGTCCAGTACACAAAAACTACAGCAGTTCAAACCCATTTTGCTTAACACCACCTTGACAGCCAGTGAAATTAAAGAATTTAGTCAAAAGCCCCTTAAAAAGAAACAAACACTTCATTTATGTATTGCTTTTTTGTAGTATAGAAAACATGCAGCGTGACTAGCAGCAAACCAGTCTTTGCAGAATACTAACAGAAGTGCTTTATTTAATTGCTGCTTTAGAGTCTTATACTTTTTGCCTTAGCAATATTTAGCTCTAAATAAAGCCGAAAGGAGAAAGAAATCATTGTGTTTGATCTATAATGTGATGTACCTATAGCAGAAATACAATATACAAGCTTGCTGGGTCTTTTTAATTGCAAATTTAGGGGACCATGTCAGGGCAGGCAGCTGCATGGGGTACTGGCAGAGCAGCACACATTATGGCTCTGCACCCTGAGTCCTCTCCATACTCTGCTACCCAAGAGATGGCACCAGTGAGAACATCCTGCAGCCCAAGCTCCTCTGCTTATTTGTGATGCAGATCAATGTGGGAGCTCTGCCTTACTGATTTGGATTATGAAGTGAGAAAGCACTTTTCCCCGGTCACAGACATGTAAGTGACAGTCCTGCGGCAACACAACAGCCCGGGTGGGTGCATTTCACAAAACACAAGCAGGAAGGAGATGGCCCCATAAAGGTACCTGGGGTATCAGCATTATCTTTTTTCCATCAGAATGGGTAAAAGAAACAAAAAGCCTCTATCATCCAAACACTGAACTGCAGAATGTAAAAAGTCACATAAATTACAGCTTTATTACCAATCCAGAAGAACCCATAACTGTATGATTTCAATACCAACAGCTCTAAAATAGACTCAGTTCAATATTTCACTTTCATTTCAGAGGCCAGGCACAAAAAATTTTCCTCACCCATTTGGGCTGATGTCCAGAATCCCATCAGCCCAAACACACAGGACTAACGAGCTATTTCTACCCTGACAAACTACTCACAAACTTTATTCCCGATGAGCTGTTCCACACACACCAACACCCCCATCCCCTCATCACATCAGTGTCTGCTCAGCATCAACAGGCTGGTGAGAAAGGGCTTGCTGAAATAAGTTATTACTGCTACAAACCAGAGATGGAGTTTGTAGGCAGAAGGAAATCATTTCGAGCAGCCTCTATCGCACCCTCTCCAGCACAGAGGGGCTCCCCCTTTGCCACACTAATCCTGCTGAGGAAAAACTGCTATGAGAATAACAAGCAAGCAATCCTTCCTCTTTCCCTAAGAGACATCGTGTCAGAAAGCAAGCAAGTATCAGATCCAAACATAGCTCCAGGAATAGGGGGGGGGCAGAGGGTGCTAAGCCCAAGGGGTATGGAAAGGCACAACCTGGTATAGGTGAGCCTCTCCAAGGACAGCCATCTCCTCACCATGCACGGGACTGGCCAACCAGGGAGAAACCTGGGACAACCAGGGGCTACACACTTCACTTATACCTCTGTTACTACACTGAAACCTGGTACAACCGGGGCTACGTGTTTCACTTGCACTTCCATGACTACATTGCCTCTTTGGCAAAAGGGGTGTAGCAAGTAGTAAAGTCTTGACCTAAGACCTGCAAATATTGATGATGTTCTTCATTTAAATCTTGCTAATATAAACAGCTTAATGCAAGGAAAACCAGGATTTCTGAAGCATCTCCAGATGAAGCCACTCAATAGCTGGGGGTGCAAGACTCTGCAGGGATGCTACAATCACCTAAAACAAAGCACTGAAAGCCAGAGAAACTCAAAATTACCATTAAGCAGAAAAGCATGCACGTAAACATAAGGAAATACAAATTAATTGGCTTTTCACTGTCACAGATGCTGGGGCTTCCATCTCTTTAAGAGTCAGAGCAAACATATGCATCGCCTACTCTAACATATTTACTTTTAAATTTAAACTCCTCAGTTACCGTCATGCAATGACAGCATCAAACTTTAACGGCAGTTTATTCTAATTGTTGCTCATCTCCAAAAACTGCTTTAATCACAGGGCTGTGGTTTTACATAGTTTACCTTCCTAATTCTTGTTTTTCATATACAAAAAATGAATATGTGTATATGAAAAACAAATACAGACATACCTCCCTTTTCAGCCATTGCTTTTTGTCCCATTCCTCTGCCTACCAGTGGGGATGAGGAAGCAAAACCACAAGCAAGACCTACAGCTCCTCCTGCAGTAAGAGCAGCCACCCCAGTCCCAACCCAGCAGCACACTGGTACATGTCAAGGGGGCCTTTGAGTGAACGGGTCCTGCTTGGCCTGAACACCCACAACCCATTAGCTCCTCCTCTCCTCCGCATTCCAGCACACCCCAATAACCCCCACCATGAAGTGGGAGAGGAGGCACCCTAAAAGATGCCCAGAATTAGCACTTTGCCCCTTGCTTTGTGTTCTCCTGCCACATGCAAGCACCTACTTGGAAAGAAGAACCCCTGCTCCAAAGGGTGGCTGCAGCTCTAGGGCACCCTGCCCTGACATCAAAGCACATGCTCACCTAAGACCCGGACCTGCTCTCTGGCCACGGGGACATGGAGCCACTGTGCCCCTTCCCAGCACCCTGTGAACGCCAGCTCTCCTTAGCGTCTGCGGGAGACAGGAGCAAGACAAATGAAATCCGGCACCACAGCAGCAAAACCAAGTATTTACAAACATATCTGCTGAGATACTCCAGGAATGGGAAAACTGCGGGACAGGTTTAAACGAAAACCGTCAGCACCGCAGCATCTGCATGATTTCCCCTGGGCCTGGCGGGGTGCTTGACAGTAAGTGGGTTTTCACTCAAGTAGCATCTTCACAGTGCAGTTTGTGCCTTTGTCCTGTGTAAGTTTGGGGTAAAACGTGTTTATAAACAGCTTCAGAAAGCATGTTTAAGAGATCTGAAGTTAAAAGTGGTGCTGAGACTGTTTTGCTAGAAAGCGAATTTTCAAACAAAACTCAGAGCTCTGCTCTCTGGCTGCTTTCTGAATGGAAGATGAGCCTCATGCAGCTCTCCATTTTGAGCTTCTGTTCTGCAAGTTCTGATGGATAACTTACCAGCTCTGCGTGAACAAATCCAGAACTCAGGAATAATACACCATTACAAAACATGCTTTTGTAAGAGATTCTTCTCTGCATTACCTGGTGGAGGGACAGATTATTTTATGTGGCCTGCGCAGCTCTGATTCTGTTAGAATTCTCTGTAGAGACTAAAACACGATACGGAGACTTATTTTTAGGTCCTATTCCTGTTTCTTGGATTTCTCCCTCTCCTTATTATTCAGCTTCCTGTGGCAGTGAGATAATACACATATCCAGACTACTAAGATTATTTTAGACTATTTTTGGTCACTTTACACATTTTAAAGAATGCAAAAAGCACTGGTTGACAGCTGTTAGGGACTTGAATGTTATTGTAAAGCAGCTGTTTTCATTTAGAGGAAAAGTATTAGTCTTTCTCCAAGCTGAACAGAATACTAAGTTAATAACTCACTCTAACCTATGGAAAATACAGGTCATGTCTGAGAAATGTTGGCAGAAGGTATTGTTTATAACAATTAAACTTGTATAGCATTTTGTTCTTAAAAGGACTGTTTCTGGTCCTGAGACGTTCGCAGTTTGAAGCAGCTATTAAATAATCATCAATAGCATGTTCACCCTGCAAAGAATTTCTCCTTAAAATCAGACAAGATTAATCAGACAAGACTTCTCTGTTCACAAGAAATTCCAAATGAAGAGAGGCTGACATGGACCAGAAACAGGCGGGATCATTCTAACATTGCAGCACTTTACACTGTTTAGTTTTGTCTCTAATTTCCTTCAAAGCACATGCGGTTTTCATACACTGACATCAATGCCTGATTTGTTTGAAAACAAAGCCTCTGTACACATTTCCTCTGCGTTCTTATTTACTTTATATCAGTATTAATAGTCCATTCAGGCAAGCTCTGGAGAAAAAGGCAACTGGCATCCCAGAGAATGTATTTGTTGAAGAGCGAAAGGAATGAGATAGCTCAAAGGCGAGGAAGATAACTTTCAAGTGTGTATGTAGTTTCTGCACATATTTGATTTGAGAATCATCATGGCATCAAGATACACAAAGTATCAAGAATGAAGTCATCATCTTTCTTATGTTCTTAACATTGTAAGCCATGCAAGCATATTTTATAGAAAATATTGAATGCGGGCTTTAGTGCAGATATAAAAAGCCTGATAAGATCAACTTGCCTGCTGCACATAGTGGGATGCTGTCAGACTCAGGCTCAGCCGTACTGTGGTGTCTGAACATAAGGCACTCTGCACTTCATCTGTGCTTTCCTTGGTCCAACTGAAAGTCTTCCTAAAAAGTAGGATTTAAAATGTACATCTATACCATAACCTAAATCCCTAGGCTGAGCAACATGTAAGGCTTGGTAAAAGGCAGGCTGGTAGAAATAACACCGGATTGACTGTATAGGAAAATCATTCAGCAGTAAAGCAAATTAAGTTATCCTGACAATGGTATTTTACGGTTACACAACATGATCTGTGTGACCTACAAAACTTCCTCTGCAAAGCATGAGCGTAGGATTTAAAAGCATGCCTAATAACTACCTTTTTTAGAAGTTAGTATTAAGACTCTTACTGGTTTCTAGGGAGGAGAATTATACGAAGGACTAAACCACCCAAATCTCACTTTCTAAAAGAGCTTTTCAAGACTCCCTTATTATATCCGTCCAAAACCCAGACAGCACCATGCCTGGCATTTTCCCTGATACACTCAGGAAGAACAAGAAGTTCTTATGCTCATGATTCCAAGCACGTGACTCCTTTTCCGCAGATCTGCCACACTGCAGACCAGTTTTATATTTAAACCATCAGCTGCTGGAGCGCTCAATGCTGTTCCTCAAAGATCCTCAAAAACCATCCTCAAAGAGATCTAGACATGGCAATAGTCTAGACATTGCAATCCTCAACCTACCTGTGGATATCAGGCTCTCCACAGGGCCTTTATCCCAGCACCTCAGCATTGCCCAGGCCAATGTGACGCACACAGCACAGGCTCTGCAGCACTGAAGGGAGTTTTCAGCTTTCCCTCCTTTTCTGCCATGGTCAAGATATTGCCCCGTCCTCAGTCTCTTTCTTCCCCATTCTGGCTATGCTGAGAAAACACTCTTGGTATGAGAGATGTCCCCAAGCCTCCCTCAAGGTGGTCTGCTGCTGGATTAGACCAGTGTCCTCTGGGAGCTCATTCCACAACCAGGAGTGTTTCATTTCCAGCTCTCATGTAAAATATGCATATGCAATACATGCTGCTGAGCACGCAATAGGTTAAACAAATGGATGATAAAGTATTCTACTTAGTTATTTTTCATTACCATAAGAAAACATCAATTACATTTTCTATTTTATGAGTGTACACAAGGGAATCCATTACAATAACAGAGGTTATATGACTGTTTCTGCTGTGTCTTTCCCAAGCAAAAAGAACAGTTAGCTTTTAAAGACGATGAAACCAGCGCAGAGAAAAGGCACACCACCCTACCTGCATAGACAGTTTCTATCCTGATTTGTCCAGCCTGACTCCAACTAATTAAACCTCTGCCTCAACAATTTCCTCTGCAGATCTGTCTCCTCCAGTATATAGAACTGACTAGTTCTAACAGGCTTTTCTCCAACTTCAGCCACTACCATGCACCTCTTCCAGTTGGTTATTTAGGCATGGGGCAAGAGATGATTCAGTATTCCCATGAATCCCCTGTTGCTGCTTGTGATTGGACAGGTCAACATAATATCTAACTAGAGATGGGCACAATCAGAGAATCATTTCCTTTAATTTCGTGCAGTTTAAAACCGAAGTCAAAAACGGATAAAACAATTAGACAAAACTAGCCTAGTGTTTTAGCCACAGTCACGCTGGAACATACCCTTCCTGACTACACAACTGAAGTTCTTCAGTGTCTTCCTCACCCAAAACAGCCAACCAAGGTTTGCATTTTCCTACAAACATGGGACCAATTTGGAAACTGTCATGTAAGTCAGTGGTGAAAATCAGTCAGAAAGCAATTTCTTATACAAGAACTTGCAAAGAGCATACACTGTAAATGTAATGAACTCATTTGCCCTGTGAAGACTGGTCTGGAGGCACACTGAGAATGTGCAGGAAGGTTTGCAGGCATTTCTGGTTTATTAAACTACTAAGAAAGCTCTAAATAAACATGTTAGGTCTATTTTTGGTTAGTTCTTTTTAAAAACCAGAATAATCAACTTAAAAGGAAGCTTTGCTGGATGAGAAGAAAGCCTTTTCCTAAATTATATCTAATCTTTTATTCAGAACTTTGACATCCTAATCCACTGCTTAATAATGACGTGAACTCCAATGGCGCAGGACTGTATTGTGTTAATAGTCTGACCTTAGATTCCATTTATCTATGCATCCCCCAGTGAAAGTAGGAGGCATATCCATCTAAATACGAGGAATCTGGTGGTGGAAGAAGAGTAATGCCCAAATCTTTTTCCACTCCTGTCCCAGCCTGCCCATGCCCACTGTGGTGGCACCCTGAGTTTTAACCATCCTTTAGCCCAGGCAGCATTTCCATCCACCCTGCTGATGGCAGCAGGAAGGGGGTGGGAAAGGCTGGATTTGGATCCAGAGGGAAGTGCAAGCAAGAGGATCCCTCTGTGCAGACAGCTGCGATTTCTGCTGATATAAAGATGACAGGCAAGAGTGCCCAAACCCCACAAAGTCTTCAATCTGATGAGCCACAGTCTGGATAAGGGAAGTAACTGGGAATAAGGGGCATTTTGGATAAAAAAGTTCAATATGTGATTTACCAAGTTAATATATAAATACCTAAACTGAGGAGTCCCTTCACCCACGTGACAGTATTACATGACAATAAAGCATTATGAGTCCTCACCAACATTTAAACTACAACAATAAATAAAATATTTCACTTATGAAATTCAGTAACATGTAAATTCAAGCAGAAACCTTTTACTCCTCTTGCAGTGACTCCAATTCATGAACCTTACGACTGCAGGTCCTAATTCTGGGAGCAGCTGTACACGAGCTTAAACTGAAACCTGCAGGCAGCCCCGACTACTTCAAGAAACCCAGTTACAAAAGCAACTTTACCTACAAGTAACCAGTATGTTCTTAGTTGTGACTTCTGCTGTGGTTATATCCACAGCAGGGATGACAGTCATATCTCAAAGAGGTGAGATGTCACATGGAAGATTTATAAAAGGTAAATCTGTATCACAGAATCATAGAGTGGTTTGGAAGGGACCTTAAAGATCATCTTGGTCCAACCTCAAATGATTTCTGATTTAATTACCCCCCCCCCCCCAATAATATATACATGCTTATATACCCTGTTACTACAAAGGTTTCTGAGCAGGAGCGCCAAAACAGCAGAAACAAATTAAGTATTAGCTGAAGTAGTAAATGACAGGTCCATTCCATTTCTAAACTACTGAGCAGAAGTAACAAAATAAAAGCAAAACCAAATGTCAAACGGACAAAGAGTAAAACATCCGTTACACAAAGGAGGAAAGTAGTTTTGCGACTGAGCTAAGTGAATCCCTTAGCCACCTCCCTTCAGGGAAGGGAAATCTGACCCCAGGAAATAAATAAAAGTCACCCAAAAAAGTGAACAAAAGAGGTGTTTGAAAAAAACAGAACACCATTCATCGCAGCTAACGACTTGTTCATTATGAGTGATGATGGATAAAGACTTCTCACGCTGAGATGAAATCAAGATTTATATGCATTGTTTCCTCTCCCAACTTGTGGGAAGATCATCATCATTTAATTCTATCTCTGCGGCCAGTGATGGGCATCCAGAGAGCTGGTTATCAAACGGCGCAGTCAGCTGGCAAAAGCCGAAACGTGCAGTTGGCACATCTGGACCGAGCCGCCACAGCCGAGGGTGAACAATGACTCCTGGCCAGTGGCCAAATTGCTGCAGACGCTGGCGGGTCTCATCCACAACACCCGACCAGCAGCTCTCTTCTCCACCCCCCCTTTTTTCCCCTTCCTTTTTTTTTCTTTACGAGAATCAGATTTTCATTGCTTCATTCAATTGCTCTCCTCTGCCATTTTTTACAGCTCTTATCGTTCCCTTGGAATATGGCCTTGAGACAGCTCATCCGTGTCCTTCACTGTGTTATCTCTTCTAACTTTTATTAAAACTTCAGCTCTCATCTGAAGATAGCTAATTAAATCCATGACAGATTATATACGCGTTTAAAAACTGTGCCGAGCTACTTCTTCTAAGGAGAACAGGGTTTATTTTCTTTTCCCATAGTTAAAACTAAGGGTACATAAGGAGATTTCATTCATTTACAAAGACAAGATCCTTATCTTTTCCTAATATATAGATAGGTTTATATTAAAGTTCCTTTGTTGTGTGACGAGACTCGATGCAATTTCTCACAGTTGCTATTTCTTGTTGCTGGAAAGATCTCTCAGCCTTATACTTTTGAAATATATACACACTAACATATATGTGAATGCACATTTACGCCCTGCCAAAGCATTGCTCTAAAACACAAATGTGAGCACAGTAAATTTTGTGTTTTAAAACACTGGAAAGTCTTATCTATAATAATTCTGACAACATTACAGAAGGTAAATTTTTCTCTTTCTCTACAAGTAATGAGGAATCCTTTAAATTATTTAAAGTCATACTAAGCATCATTTTCTTACATAAATTAAAAGCATACACAAATTCCATCACAGACTTGTCCTACTGTACTTCCACCCATCATCTCAAACTACCGCTAGCTGGACTTGAATGCAAATGACTTTGTTATCATAAATAAATATTTGCAGTAATGGATATACTGCTCTGCAGCAAACATTATGCAGCTCCTCCACTGTCTGCATTTCGCCAGCATCCAGAACACAAACCTGGGCACAGAACTGCTTTAGAGAAGAGCTGAAAATCACAATACCCACTGAAAAAAACTGAGCATCTTTCACAGCCCTTAAAAAGAGATTTAAATATGCTCATGGAAAAACACCCTACCCTCTAGAAAATAGGATAAATAACCCACCTGAGCCTCTCTGTGATCCCTTCCTTCTCTTTAAGGCCTTTTGTAAGATATCCTTCATGGTGACCTTCATACTGTCCACCTGAATAAGTGAGAATCCATGAGCAGCATTTCTGCAAGACAGATGCACACGCATTTTTACAAAATCATCAGCATCAGGCAGCTCACTGCAATTTTCATTAGTTTCAAGCAAAGGATTTGTTAGGCACAATTCACAAAGTTGTGCGATAGAAATGAGTTAAAAGGAGAAACTGAGTAAAGTCCCTTAGAAAGGTAGAGGCAGAAAGGGAAGAAAATGGACTGAGATTCAAGGTGTGTAAGGATTTTCATAATTTAGCTTTATTTTTGATCATTTTGTGCTCATCATTAAAAAAGAAAAATGAGCAAACGCACCTGCAGAGCTCCTCAACTCCTCATTATTAAGTACCTGTTAGGCATTCCTCGGTGTATACAAGAGAAACAGTTTGCAATGTCATTGTCATACAAGTCCCGATGGCAGACGTGACAAATCATTAAGAAGTGGAAAAACAACACTCAGAAAAGTAACAGCAGCTCTGCAGCACTATTAATGCACAGCATTACTGCACACTAAGTAATGTGCTTTCTTTGGACTTATTTTTTGTGTACATCCCAGAACAAAATCCAGGCCATTGCCTGCAGGATTGATTGTCCGTACCTTGGGGAAACATGGCCAATGGCATTGGAATGGCTATGGATGATACCACCAGGCAAACACCAAAAGTGGCATTGCTGGGAAAGCAGAGAAGGTGACAATACAATAGAAGAGACACTGGATTAATATATCAGTAAATTTTGCCCCTTAGACCTTGCAGTCAATCTCTGCTCATGTCAGTAGATGTCACTGCAGACAGTTAGCACGGCGGTTTGAGAGCTGCTAGGCACCCACAGGGAGAGATTTGCAATGCATGGAAAAAACCTGGTTTGCAAAGCTATTTAGACAGGAGGAGGAGCTTTGTATCTGGCAACCAGGAATTTTAATCAGGGAGTAGAGCTCTGTATGAATATCACAGCTGGAATATTTTTTAAAAGCAACTGGCAGTCAAAAGCAATCCAAGCAACACAATAACATCATTAAAAACACGAGCATATTACATGTCACTTTAAGACACAAACACTGGGAATACAAGTTGGAGTTCAGCTGTGGCATCCCCAGCCCATGCTGTGACACAGCCTAGATGAATAAATGACATCTCCAAGCCCTCACCATACATTAACACGTCTCCTGGCCCCTGGCTGCAGGGCATACATACACGGTGGCCAGTAAGGTCCCTGACTGGGCACATGTTGTCCACCACCTTGCTGTCCTGCAGCTCACTTGTGCTGCTCTCATGGACAGCAGAACCACAAGCACACACTGTCCCATCTTTCCCTGCTCCCAGGGCAGAGCTACCTTATCTATCCCACTAAGATTTCCAACTGAACATCATCTGCCCAGTGGCTAGAACACGCAGAAGAGATGGTCAAGAAATCCACAGGGTGGTCATTTATGCATTACAAATAAAGCCTGCCATGCTGTCATTATTGTACCAGAAGGGTCTGTTTTCAGAGCTTCCCCAGCTCCCGGAGCAGCTCACCTCCAGGCTCCTCACACCCCACTGCAGACGGTCCCACAAGCCACTAGTATAAAACAGTGTCTCCTTCCCATCAGTTGTGAGCGAGACTCATCTGAATTTCATTCCCAATTCCCTTTGTTCTTGGCAAAATAAAACTGCCCAAAAGCCCCAAATTTATGTTCTCTAGACATTTAATATTTATAACTCTATCTCACTCCTCTTCAAAGCAAATATTCCCAACCTTTTCATGCATCTACTTTTTCCCTCTCTATTTCTGCCATGTGTTTCATACAGAAGGAGCAGAACTGAGCCCACTGCTCCACATGAGGGAGTACCATCCATGCCTGCAGTGATGTCATTACCATCCTCAGAACAGCCCAGCAACTCAGGGGGTCTGACTAATGCCATATAGTGAGCAGAGACCTTCCTCAACTCTTCAGTGATGAGTAAACCTTCTCTTAAGCTGCCTTGGTGCCAGACAATGTGCACGAGCACCGCACAATGTCCTTCCGTTACCCTGCAGCTGCCTTAGCATTCACCTCACTTCCCCAAATCGCTACAGCACAAGCCCAAATTGACCTGCTGAGGACATTTTAAAGTGAAAAACCTCTTAAACAGCAAGACTATAGTTACAAAAAGAAGCTTCCTTTGTGCTTTGATTTGAATAACCTGACGTTTGTCAATGAAGTGCTACAAGAAAATCCTTATACACTGACCCAGCCATCAGGCCTGGTTCAAATGACATTTGGTACCTTCAGCTAATTTGTAAACTGCTTTGCAATCCAGAAAGGTTTCCAGAGAACTGCAACCAAAACACAGGGAAATAAAACACAGGGCCTGCAGCTGACACCACAGCCAGCCCCACTTCATGCTCAATGGTGACCAACCATGGCTGACCCAGCTCCAGATACCAATGTGTATCTGGAATCACCCGAAAACGGAAGACTGTCTTTTGATTCCTGACACTTCAGCTGCTAAAGAGCACATGCTGCTGTTGATCCCGTTCATGTTGCAGGCCATCCCAACTTGGTCAATTCTGCCTATTGAGCAGCTGGCCTGAGAACTGTCGGACTAATTTTCCTGACACTCTATTACTAACTCATGCTTGAGCCTCGGCCATTCTTTGCCTCAGAACCTGGATCTCATCCCAGAACAATCTTTAAAAGTTTACTTTACTGTTCAAAGCAAAATAAGAAAAACCTCTGTGTTTTACTATATTTAGTGTGCTATCCCGTAAGTGAGACCTTGGCAAGAGCTCTGAAATGTAAAGCGCACCCCGCATTCGTAAACTTTTGGATATTTGCTCTGGAGCAGAGCCAGAGGATCTGAAATGCCCGTCCCAGTTCAGACGCACGATTCTCCCTTGCTTTGCTCCAGCTCACTAGGCATGCAGCCCTGGTTTTCTCTAACAATACACCACAGAACCTCAATAATGACATTTTAGCACTCAGTAAACCCACAAATCTGAGCCAAGGGCGGATTTAAGCCCAGACCAAAGCGATTCTGTCGTCATCCTGGGGTCAGGCCAAGGTGTCAGAGCCCGTTTCCTGTGCCACCATGGAGGAGAAGCCCTGCACTGTCTCCCATCAAACAGACAGGGAGCCTTGGAACCACCCTCCAAACCGGATCACCTCAAACGTCATCAATCTACCGTGACCAGCCTTCACGTGGAAACAGCGCAGTGAGGCTCTTGTGGAAGCAATACATCCCCACCTCACCTAGCCAGCCTCTCAGCTACACTCTGCATCTATAATGTGCATCAACTGTCCCCACTCAACCCAACTCCAGCATTCCTTCATTACGATTATGAATGGCATGTTTCCATTCCATTCCTTTATTACAATTATGAATGGCATGTTTTAGCTTACCCTGCTAATGTGTGATACCTTTATTATAAGTTAACACCCTAGGAAATGGGACAGACAAGCAGAGGCTACTCAATCAATTAAAACTGCTTGGAAGCCAAAGAAATTCCTTAGCTTGTATTTTCTGTCATTTTGCAAAAACATACCTGGGTGACAAGGTTAAATCAAGCAAAGGAAATCCCTGGCACTTATCATCCACAGGCATTACTGATAAATTGTGCAGTGGAGGAATAAAGGATTACCTTCTGTATTTTTTCATTACACTTTTCTTTTGTTACAGAATACATAAATCCATTGTGGCACAATGTAATATGTATCATCGTGCTACACCTGTGGACGTTTCATAACGGCTGCCATGTCTGTGCAGTCAGGAATGATAAGTGAACCACCCGTGAATGTTAATGATAGTGATCATTCTGCGGTAACTTGGCTTTCCATCTTCTTTTACAGCCACAGCACTGGAGCCAGGGTGGCAAGGTTCAGAAGAGGAAAAAGAAAACAACACAAGAGGCAAGAGCTTCGGTGGGCTGACACTGGGGTGCTGCCCTGGGGGGGGGAACGTGCTCATAGGTGGCATGGAAACAGCAGTGCCCTCTCCATGGGCTCTGTTTGTGTGACACAATAAAAGCCCAGTGCTGAAAGGACAAAAGGCTTCTGTTCTGAACTGGGAAACAAACTTTTCCAAAAGCTAACTTTACAATCTGGAGCAGTTTTCTTATTTATTAACTGTTTAAACACTGAAATGGAATTTACAGCCCTTAAAACTTGCTGCAAAAGATGCCTGGCATGGTTGAAAGTGCCTGGGGATGACTAATAATGATTACCACTTGATCAGCACAAAGCCAAAGTTAAGACTAAAAATCCCAGTTGACACAATGAACTTAAGCTGGGTAATTTCTAAGATAAAGCGCACAGTGATATTAACCACAGTAACCATGCCAGCCACAGTTTTTACCCCGAACCTAAATGATCCTGCTTTAGTGCATCTCAGGTTAGCCTTGGATAACTTCATGCACTTTAACTGGCCGCGTTTCGACATCGCTGGAAGCTGTCACCAGATATCTAGAAGTCCACTTCCTGCTCCGACTCCTTTCTTGGGGTCCTTCCTACCTTCTGACCTTTGGTACCTACATAACCTTCTGAAATTTGTATTTCATAGCTGTTCTAGAATGTACTTTGTAGATTACCTACACCCATGAGGAAACCGATCATGGGCCTTTTGGGGAGTGCTTCTGTAACCTGAATGAAAAACACGCTTCGAAGCTTTGATTTGTAGATGTACGATCAAAGCCTGGTGTTTTAAAACTCTTTCAACCTTAATCTACCAGGTATAGCAGAAGTGCTGCTTTGAAAAATACCTATATAACAGCCGAAGCAACATAAACACAGTATCAAACCAGAAAAAAAACAGAGCAGAGGAACTGCATGCCAAATTTCATCTGTGTGCCAACTGGCAGCTGAACCACAACTCCTAGAAACACCATCAGATCGAGTATGTCAAGTTGTGATAATAAAATTTCCAAGGAAAAAAGCCCTGATGATAGTATAGATTTATTTAAAGCTACCTTGTTCAGAGTCTTTCAGGTATTACTTCATCATCTCAAGGAGTCTGCATGGACATGAATGCAGTGCTTTGTTTGACTCCTCCTGACAAATCCTTCTCGACATCAAAGAGGGCTGTTTGCGAGTGCCGTGTTTGACATTGGACAAAGTACTGCTTTCCACAACAGACAGTTTCCAAAAACATAATTCGCTAGACTAATGGGCAGTTAGAAGCCAGAATGACTGCCCTCCGTCTTCTCCTTGTGTAACTTTGCCAGAGTCCTTGGAACTTGCCAAATTCGGTCATGCCTGCTTAGCTTGCTCGACTGATTGTGGCAGAAAAGAAAATAAGACACAGATGTATTTGAGCTCTTTGAGATGCCAGTAAGAGAGACAGCTAATGGCTTCATTTCGACCCTCCCCTACCAGCTGGGCACAGGTGGGGGGATAATGAGGTCCCTCTCCCTAATCAAACTCAATTATTTACTACTCTATATAGCCACAAAGACATTCACATTCAGCTCAGAATATAAAATACACTGTGGACTACTTCTAACCACTGCCACTGGGTATTTATAACCAACTCAAGTGGCTAAGAGTTTGCCTTGGCAGGAGTTTAAGTGTATAAAGTTCCGCAAACTGTTTCTGCTCAAAGATGTCCTGCTGAAGAGGGGTCCCTGGCGGGGTTCCATAACTGTCAGCTCGGTAACTGCACAACATCGGGAAATACATCCAATATGCAGGACGGTAAATCAAACACCATGTTTCACCATGAAGCTTCTCAGAAGCATCAACCTTTCTCAACAGTGATTCAATATTAATAAACATTACAAGTCATGAGCCTGACACAGCAGCAGCTGAAATACTTTGGCATGAGAAGGTAAAAGAAGAGATGCAAATTACAAACCCACAATTACATGCAGTGGTAGGGTGACAGGGAAGAAGATGTAGAATTTACAACGAATCCCTACAAAAATAAACAGCACATACATTTAAACTCACAGTAGTAACAGTCCCTTGATCAAGTGATGATCAAGTATTCCTCTATTCTAGGGGACTCATTAAAAATTCTGATGTAAATCTCAATCTTTACAAATAACTATATGCATGGGAAGTACAAGCAAATTCAAATGAACATGTGGATACAGAGGAAAAACCAACTCCTATCATAAAAAGCACTGTTTCTTATGATGCAGTTCTCCTACTACTAATTGTCAGGACCTGCCAAGTTAGAAGGAAGGTCCTCACATGAGCACAGATTATGCTAAAGCAAAAGATTTCATTCTTCTGCAGGATTTGCAGCTGGACCTTAATCCTGATACAAGCACCAACTGGAGAACCGCAGGCCAGGCTAGGATCCTGCTGAGGAGCCTAGTCTCCACATGGGAACACTGATTTCATCTCCTCCAAGCTGAGGTTCAAAACCTGAGACCACACATGTTCACTGCAGTTACATACTAATCCCTATTTATGTACTGTGTATTGGCAATGGGGATGTAGGTAGGAGGCAGTTGAGAAAGAAAGGGGACCTTTTCCAGATGAGAAATCATCAACGAATGAGAAACTTCTACTGAATAGGCTTCTTAACTGGTCTACCTGCAGAGAACACTTGTTATCCTTTTCGATTGCATGGAATTAGAACAGGATTTTCTATATACCTGCTGGTGCTTTTCTAGGGATACTGAAAATGCAGGATTATCTTGAAGATAAAACAATCATAGGATTATAGAACTATAAAAAAAACAAATTCACAGCAAAATCAAATCCACTGACTCTAGAGAAATGCATGCAAGTGAAAGAGATGCTCCCTCTTTCAGATTAAACACCCAGCATCCTTTGGTCAGGTGGAAGGAACTAAATAATCTGCAATTCCACCAGCAAAAAAGCCCATTCCCTGGCTCAACTGTGTGACTGGAACCTGCACAAACCAAAAGTAGACCTTGCAATATGACTGGCAGGATTGCTCCACTTCATAAGCAGCATGGCTGGAGCAAAATGAAGATTATGTGTTCAGACTTTGTGTGAATTCCAAATATTTACTAGAGGAGTGCAACAGTTCAATGTTCTCCACTAATCGTATGCAGAAGGGCTGCTTCCCTTCTCTGCAGTTTTAGGCTCAAAGGCTCACCCCAGTTGCTGCCACCAGCATTTACTTTTCTACCTGCCTCAAGACAGAACACAGACCATGGTAGTGCCTGCAGGGAACCACAAATACACATGCCCCTGAACTGTGTTAAATTCACATGAAGAAAAAGGACCCATTACTGCTTCCAGTGACAGAGAACGTTTGCACCCATACTCACATGCGCACAAAAAGCGACTGTTTGGCTGCCAGGCCAGGGGAAGAGTACTTTTCAACCAGTGCCAGAGTGCTGAAGCCAAACTTGTGAATGGGCTCATTGGAATCCAAGGGTGGAAAATCTGTGTCAACCTCGCCATCATCCTCGGCAATATGGAGACAGTAGGCATTGACGTTGTCGCTGAAAAAAAGACAAGTTAAGTTTATTCAGGAGGGATGCTAGAAACCTAATTCAGTTCAGCCCATCCACACCAGTCACTAAACGCTGCAGGTTACAAATCAGCAGACACGCCTGGCTACAGAAGCAATACACTGAAAAGCCATCAATGGCATGTACATAAACATGTCCCAAACATATCTTGCTATCATAAATATGTGGTAATAGAACCCCACTCCTAAACCTCACTGTAAAGCACTGAGTCTTACTTCATAATTAATTGAACTGCAACCAAAATTCTGACAGTGACTAAAATATACTGATGTCTATAAAAGTCCCATGACTTCATAAAGCTGGAAGTAATATTTCCCCATTTGTGATAATTTATTTACTTATATGCCCACTACATTGTAAAATTAAAGGCAATCAAGCAGTGTCTGTTTTTTCACAGATCAAGTAACTGTGAAGAAGTTGATTAGTAGAAAAGCTATCTTTGCTAAACATCTAAGAAGTCCAGTCACTTAAAAATTAGTATCGACTGATAAGAACTAAACAATAGAGAGTTTTGAACAGATACACTGTGAAGAAAATAGGAAAGAAAATCCTAAGCATCTTTCTTTCCACAGATGAAAGCCCACTAGGAAATAGTAACTACTGACACCTACCAAACAGGTACTGATTGCATTTTCTTAACATTAAAATCTATTTCAAGTGTTACTATTTAACTTATTGACCTGAAAATAAATATTCTTTCTTATAAATCTGCCAGCATTCAGTCACTTCCCACAGCCATGAAGTACAGCCTGAATGATCACGTGGCAGTGTGTTTCCAAACTCTGCAGTTTAAATTTGGAGTTTTAATTGCATGATTGATGCTTAAATTAATTAATTGCAAAGTGTATGCTAATTGTTTAATTGGTCGCTTGATCTATATAGATCATTTTTTGAATTAAATGAGTTGATTTACAAAGTTTATTGATTGGATGTGACAATGAATTATTTCACTGACTACCTGATTTGCAATTTTCTCAATTAATTCACAAGCCTTTGGTTGCAACTGTGCTTTACTGAGAATGCTTAGGCCAGGTGATGGAGATGCACTTTGTTATGACTAAGACATTTATTATCAAAAATAGGTACTAATGATGCCTTGCTATTAATCTGAGCTGTAGATTTGCTATCAAAAAGGTAATCCAGCAAAGTTTGTCTCTGAGTTGGAAAAATCTGCAATATTACTGAAGAAATTTCCATGAGTCTCTGGACTGTTACAAAGAACTGGAACATGGCTGTAGAATTAATCAACTCCTTCAAGAGTGCTTAAGGAACTTTCAGGGAAGCTGGTGAAAGTTAGTGCTGGGAGGAGAATTCAGCCAGCTCCAGGGAAAGCCCTCAGCCAGGAAGCCATGTAGTTTGCAGTGTTGCCAGTCTTTTTAGGAACAAGCTCAATAAAGAGGCTGTGAGTAATATAGACACAGTTGACCCTGCTTATGTAATGAGAAATGCCTGGCATCATTCTCAGGTCCTTCTCTTATTCTACTCAGATTTCTACAAATCAGAATCTCAGGATGGTTTGGGTTGGAAGGGACCTTAAAACTCATCCAGTTTCTGCCACAGGCAGGTACACCTTCCACTAGAGCAGTTGCTCCAAGCCCCATGCAGCCTGGCCTTGAACACTGCCAGGGATGGGGCAGCCACAGCTTCTCTGGGCACCCTGTGCCACCGCCTCAGCACCCTCACAGGGAAGAACTTCTGCCTAAGAGCTCATGTCTCAATCTCCCTCTTTCAGTTTAAAGCCATTTCCCCCTATCCTGTCCCTACATACCCTTGTAAGAAGCCAGGATGGTGTGCCTTACACCACTGATTTTCTAACTTACTCATCTGACAGACTTCTCTTATGTGCAGCCTGGTGAGCACTGTATAAATAAAGTTAACATTTTCATTTGGTACTTGATGCATTTGCATAATTCTCATTAAGGCTGGAGGAACATATAGACATGCAGGCAACAGAACACGTTCAGTGAGTCTCAAAGCAATCCAAGTGCCAAAAAAAAGGTTGTGGTGATAACTGATAACTTGTTCCACCAATTATACTGAAAATATTCAATATCCATTAAATTAAAGGGGTTACCAATGTCTTCAAACCTGGAGTGGGTTCCTGAACATTAACACAGATTAAGTCATGATCTGTTGAAAAACCAAGCCCAATGGATAAAACTACTCAGCATTTTGAACCTACATCAGGATGAGATCAAAGTCCTGAACTTCAGACTTCAAATTACAAGGTTCAAAGACTTGAGAACCCAAGTTTGCTTGGACAGAATGCAAAAGCCCAGCAACTGACAGATGTAAAAGCATTCTTAACTTCTAGAAATAGGAAGTTGATTTGAATTTTGCATCTCACTGTTTATTTATTCCTAGAAAGAGATTTCAGTTCTTTTTTGCAGGCGGAATCATTACAGCACATCTGTCAGGAGCTGGCAAGAGAACGGTCCACTGGGTTATGACCAAAGTTCAGACAGGAACATGGCTGCTAACACTGTTAGTGGTTCCTCATATCAAGACACTGACTAGAGACAAATATAATACAATTACAATCTAAAAAGCAATCTAACTGAATACAAAATGTTCTCGAAGCTGTCAGTTAGCACTCACTCTCTTCAGACTCTTACATCTACCTTTTACAGAAAAGAATTAGGCAGTAATATATTCTTTTCCTAAAGACAAAGGGGTTGCTCCTCTTCATTACAAAGTCTACAACCTCCTCATTATTCTCAAACTGAGTTACTAATAGATGTATGTGTCACTCTGCATGCGTTGTATATCAGATTTAAAGCACTCTCGGTGTATTCTAGCGCGGTGTCACAGTGATCCCCATTTTGTCTTTTTATACTCTGAACTGACTAAACCAGGATGCGTATCCTGGCAAATGCAGGACGTGTAACCTACACAAGCTATCCTTACTTGGAAATGATGAGCGTTAGTTTACAGTTCGGTCAATCCTTGCTACAGGACTGGCAGTCAGCAGGGCTAAAAAAGGATGATGGAGACACGAGAAATAATTAGGAGCTACACAAGAAAATGAACTTCTTGGAACGCTGAGGCTCTGCCCCTTCCTCTGAGCATTTGCACTCAGACTCTCAATTGCTGCTGTTAGGCTGTTTGCAGGAACATTATGTCTCCATTATTTATATTATTATTTCTGTCCTGAGATTTGATTACAGGAAACAGCCTCCTTGGTCAGGAGCACTCTTTGACACATCATAACATTTTATCCTTCAAGGCAGGCAGTGAAATTCATTTCCTCCCACTGCTGGCTTTTGCTGTGGGCAACGATGTTTCATGGAACACCTCCACTCCACTGAGGTGCGCTGTGCTCCTGGAAAATACTACGTGTCCAAAGAGTGACATTAGTGGTGGTGTACTCATAAAGAAATACGCTGATCACACACAAAGGACACTTTTTTGAACTTAGGATATAATGAACAGAAATTAAGCAAATGGCACCATCTGAAAAGAATTGCATATTTCTTCTCCAGCGTAAAAAAAATGACAAATCCAAGTGAAGTGTTTAACCTCTGAAACATCTCATATGTCTGCTGCGAAGAGCTAAAGGAAATCCAATATCCAAGGCAACAACACCCATGAAACTGTTTTCAAGTGGGGCTGCTTTTCTGTGTTGTATCTGCGTGACAGAAACCAACTAATCCTCGAGAAGGGCAGCACAAGCCACCTCTCAGCACCTCTCTTTCTCCTGTACAATTGAGCTACAGCAGGAGAGATTACCAAGACCTCAAACACTTCTGAAAAATGCTGAAAGAGCAAACTTAAATTCAGTGCCAAAAGCGAAAAATAAAGTTAATCTAATAACCCAGGAACAATAAAGTGAAAATTGGCTCATACAGAACCCCCTCCTCCCAAACAAAACAGTTAACACCTTCTTTGCAACGTAGAAGTCGCCCACTAGTATCTGTCACTAACAGTGCTATAACAGACTATTTTAAGTCTTTATTTTATGTTCTATGACCCAGTAAAACCTGAAGTGTTTTACAGAACTGTTTTAAAACCAAGGTTGCTCAGATAAGGGGCTCTGAAGTATCTGTTTCATGTACTTCATGTCACCTACCATGATAAAGCAAAAACTTTTACTAAACAACACTAGTTCCCCAGCACAGCAAACCTAATCCATTATTTAGTCATAGTAATCTCAGGGGCAGAACTCTTTCACAATGCAGATGTAAGCAAAGATAATCTAAGATATTGGAAAAATCTGAATTAAAGAATATAATTTTATTCTTCATTTTTGAAGAAAACTGGTATGTATTTATTTATTTTGTTTTTAGGGTTCTTATTTGTGTATTTTAGTGGTATCTCCAGGATAACCTAGAAAGAAAAGCACCATTAGCCCCTATATCTGGCAAGTCCTAGAAAAACAGAAATATTTTAACATGTGTATAATGAATTAAAGTCATTCTGTCAGCGAAATGACAGCTGAAAGCAAGTAAGTAGCGCTGAAATTGTATGACAGAATTCTGGCTTGCTTTCAGGCAGACTCACTATGGCTAAAATCCCTCCCGTAGTTTCGGAAGAACACTGACAGTACTTCCAAGATACATGGTCATCCAGTACAGGGACTCCTCTCCCTGTGAATCTGGAGGAGGAGCTGATACCATGCAGATAAAACAGTCAGAACCTGGGTACCTTCTCTCGGAACAAACAAGAGAGGGAGTTACAGATGGGATCCGAATTTTGACATCTTTGCCATTAAGAATACTACCAAAAAATAGATGGGACATAAAATGAAAAATGTATCTGTGACACCAAAGACATAAGATTTATACTATTTTTACACAGAGCATTTTGAAATTATGATTCATTTACAGATCCATGGTTTCATATGCTTATCATTATACAGCACCCAGTAGTTTAATTGAAAGAGAAATGGATATAGATGCACATTTGCTGCTCAAAAGGAAATACTGATGAATGTGTAGGTGGCTTCTCCAAGATTTATCTATGAAAACATTGACATGGAAATCCATTTCATTATGCAAAAAGGCTGCAGAGGAGAAAATTAGAGATCAAGAGGTAGTAAAGAAAGAACATTACTTCAGTTTTGGTTCCCGTCCCTCACTTGTATATTGCCAGCATATTAGTCCAATCAGGTCATGCACCTTGGCATTTGCTATCGTCACAACTGTCATGGGCTGTAGTTTGTCTTGGCTTGTGTGCAGTGGGAGGTAGACATCAATTTTTTTGGTTGCCGTTGTACCAACATGACCCTGTCAAGAAAATATATTTCATTAGAATGTATTACCAAAAACTATGCATGACAGAGCTAACACAAACCGTGGTGAGGGTGGAATTCTTTTCAGTAGGAAGATTAAAACACCCTGCTGCAACTTAGAACTGGATAAAGCTTGAATGTTTAAATCCCAATTATTGCTTTTTAATGCATCTGTAAAAAGGATATTTGGCAATGATTCCACAGATTTCCATAGTCTGAACTTCACTGCAAGAACCCAGGTTCCTGCAGGATCCAAAAACTTCAAGAATCGGGTTTTCCATCAGTGTTTAATAGTGGCCCGTAACTATGTACACCCAGAGCGTAGGCCGCAGCCAGAGAGATGCCACAGACTGCTCATCCAGGGATATCAAACCAGGGAACACAACCTAAACAGAGACCTACAACAAAAATGAATGTCAATCACATGTGGAGGCTAAGACAACACTTAAACCCAAACCTTAGGCTTGAGCTTGGTTTGCCAAGAGAAGAACAAAATCACACATACAACTGAGCCATTAAACCATCCTGAACTATCTCAAAACAACTAAGAAGGATTAACTAATACTGGCTGTTATTGGAATTTAATGTATTGAAAAAAATCGATTTGGCACTGTGGAGATTAACAAATAAAACACAAAACTCAGCAACATAAAGATCTGTAAAGTTTGCATTGCAAGAAGAAAATGTTTAATCTACCACAGACAGGACTACATTTTTAAAGCAGTAATCTTTTAAATAGACGAAAGACTACATCCTGACCCTCTCTGCAAAGCACCCCTGATGTAACTATATATCTCTACCTCTATACATATATGGGCCTTGAGAGAAGAAAGTATTACTTGAATTAATCACCCAGAATTCTAAGTAACAGAATAAAAGGATTCAATACTATAAATCTATAATGAGAGTATAAAACAGGGAGTTAAATGCCATGTGCTAATTTCAATATATTGTTAAAAACCACTTGATCCTTCAGTGTGATTATAAATTAGAGAAATAATAGGAATTTAAGATTAAAGTTATTCATACTGGCATAGCTAAAAGTATTATTAAAATCCATCCAAATATAAAAAATTTGTTTTTCCTCAGCAAGCATTTTTATAGTGCAAATACCTTAAGAATATGGGAAGAGGAGGCAAGAAGAAACTGGTTTTACTCATTTGAAGGGAAATGCTAGATTTGTGTCAGAATACAGGACACTCCACCTTGTCTGGATAACCCTTAAGTGTGAGCTAGTGTGCCTGGGACCCTCTGAGATACCACCCTGACCAACCCTCACTAAGGAAATCATTAACACAGCAGAACTACAACTGCTAAAACAACACGGTGGGTTTTGTTTGTTTCTTTCCCTCTCCTCTTCATCTCCCACTTCCAGGATTTATTTTAAGGATAATTAAGCTGGTATCAGGTAATGAATTACCAGTCTCAAAGTGTACCCCTGTCCTTGCCCAGGTGCAAACACTAACCGAGGCAACGCACAAAGACACACAAGGCTGTGAGCATCGCTTACAGTATGGGCATGACTGAGGTACCAGCATGAAGGGAGACCTGCGGTTTCAACTACATTTGCGTTCGCATGAGTAAATGGCAGTTATCAAGGAAATTAATGTGGCTCCTTGGCATGCCAAGTTAGTTACACGTTTAAATCCAAGGATGGCAGAATCATAAGTAATGCTTAGTCGTGGTAATGGGAAAATCCAAGAAAAATTGACAACCAGATGTGAGAGTTGATGCCAAGGTTACAACTGACAGGCACAGCATCACAGCAGAGAAAGGACAAGTGAGCCAAGACCTGTAACTAATAACCAAAAAGACCAGATTACTCCATTAGCCACTACTACAACTACAGACTGTTTTATAAGCTCATGATCAATAAACACATGTATTAATAAAATAAACATGTTCTGGGCACCCTGATCTTACAGCTGCCACAAATAAGATGGTGACTTGCCTCAGTCCAGTTGTCACACTGCTCCTCTCTCTTCTATGCCCTGCACAGAGCTGATGCTTTGTGTTTGGTGGTTTTTAAATAAACTTTTCTCTGTTCTTCCCCATCTCTCAATCTCCTCTACCTTCTTCAGTCTATTTTTTCCAACTTGCTTATCTAAACTCCCTCTGTTACTGATATCCAAACATATACGAACATCAAGATGACGGGTGGCTTAAACCAGGGGTAATTTGTGCACGGATAGATTCCAATTGCTCTTTGAGCAAGGGAAGCAATACCAACAGCAGCAGTTCTGAGAAATGGCTCAAAACCACTGCTATTTCAGTCAAGATAAACGTTAAAAACCTGATTGAAATATTTTTATTAATTAAAAGGGCTGTGAAACTGATTGCCGTAAGGTATTAGAGAGGCTGAAACCTGAGATTTGGAAACCAATTAGACTTTCTATCCGTAATGAGAACATTCATTGTCATGTTAGGTAGGAAACACTGATATGGGCTACAAACATGTGGGTCAAGGCTTAGATTGATCAATCAGAGAGTCAAAGGGGCCTAGAGAAAGCCTCTGCTGTATTTACTGCAAATTGATGATATTTGTTCTGAACCAGCATTAGAAATCCAAACCATCAGGTACCTGTCTCCAGGATGGAAGGAATCCATACCCTTAGCCTGGTCCTGCAAAATATTAATTGTGGAGGAAGTCCCACAGAGCTCAATTACTTATCTGTGCAAAGCTTATTAGGTACGGATTTGTAGGTGGTAGGACTGAATAAAAGCGATCCAATTATTAGTCTCTGTGGCCAAGAGTCAAAGACCTAGCCACGCTGGATTTAACTAGTAATAACTTGTGGGTTTTATATGGTGCTTGTAGTCCCTTCTTCAGGAGGAATCATTCAGAACCAGATTACAGGCACCACTGGAAGTATAATTACCTTCTTCTCCCAACTAAAAATTGTATTCCAACTGCAAATGCTGAGGATACCCAGAAGATGAAGTACAATTACCTATATTCAAAAAGGCAGCATCAAACTTTATTAATAGATCCTGTATAAAATTCAATGGAAAATCTATTCAGGGCCAGGGGCCTTACCATTTGGAGTTTCCTTAATAGCCTCCAATAAATCTGGGAAGCATAAAGGGGCTGTTAAATTAACATTTTCCTGATCTGTCACCTGTGGCATAGTTAATTTGTCAAAAAATTCTTTTAGCTTGTCACTGGACACTGCATATTCTGACAAATGAAGTCTGGAATAAAATTGACAAAATATCTCGTTAATTTTCTAGGAAATCACAAATCTGATTCCATTAAGCTTTTATTGTTAAGAAATGGGATATTCCACCAGTCCTTTAAGGAAGTGAGGAGTAACTGGATACACAGAAAACATACGATAAATCATAGAAAATTACGTATTTTTATTAATGGATTCTCTTAAGGTTACCCAATGCTCTCCTACAGTTTGATCTGATGAAAATTCCTGTTTGGTATTTCTACAGCATTTTCATCTCACTCAAAGCAAAAATGATGTTTCATTATCTGCAAATCATTGGAGGAGACACGGCGCTGTGCAGAGCACACAGGCTTGAAGAGGCAAAAACCCAGGGATACTGTTTCCCAAATTATTGCTAATGTGGCGTGCACATAAACAACTCGCTTAATTTCTCTGTATTTCTGCTTTCTCTATCAGTGTTGTCAGAATTCTCGGTGGTTGGCACATTACTGCTATTCTTTGCTGCTGCTGTTCAAGAGCTGCACAGAATTAGGGCCATTATTTGACACTGCTGAAAAGTGCAATCTGCAGAATTCACCCACTTTCTACTTTCTGTTTTTTATAATTTAAGCAGATCAATGTATATTTATGCACTTTGGTAATAAGTAGGGGCTGCACTTAAGAAAGTTATTCCCACTAATAAATAAATTTCTTCTAAAGAATAACTTGGTATCTAAGACTATTGCTCCTATGGACCTTTGCTTCTCATGTTCCCTAAACCGAGGACAGACACAAAACAACGTAATATTTGGTGATCTATAACAACAGTAGTCAGGCTAATTACAAGAATGTAAGTAGCATCAGCAGCACTTACACATGTTGCTGGTACTTCCAGACACAAGAGTATGAGTGAGGGACATGACAGGCAATTCAAATGAGGAATTTCCATGGCTTTTTTCTATATACATATATAATTTTAGAAATATCTGTATCATTAAATAATGTCCTGTAAAAAAATAATAGGCTTTAAATATAACCACAGTTTGTTAAATTAAAAAAGAAAAATGCATACGTAAACTCTATCAATTCTTTCAACACAAGAAGTCTTCCTAAGATTTAAACCCAACTTTTTAATCAAAGCCTATGAGAAAGTGCGCACCTCCCTCCAAAACCGGATGATGTACCCCTCAAATAGATTATTGCGGGGCACGACTTACTCCTGAAGTGCCTGCACAACGAGGACGTGATGACACAGTCATTGAGAAAAATGCCCACGCTGCATCCTGCTCACTTCTGATTTGCTTCACAGCACACCAGGGTAGAAAATTAAAACAAAGCCCATAAACATTTCTTAGAGAAAAGTGATTAATTTTAAACAATAATAATTTACTGCATCTTCTTGTACAATAGAGTTCTGTGACTAAATGTTATATCACTTTAAGATTAGATGTTCTAATGATATAATGCAAAGATTTTACTGAAGCATTATTTAGTGGGAGTCATAAAAACCTCTTAAAATTAATCTTTCATGCACATCCAGCTTATCCGAAGTTAGCATTTAATTAGATGGCCTTGGCACGAACGAGCTTACTACTTTATTTGCTCAATCAGTATACGTCTCTTCAGTAATTATAATTAATTCAAGTCATTGACTCACCTCACAGCAAACAACGCTAAACATTACACAAAATGGAAACAAATGCTTATACTTCCCTCTCCAAATGTAAAATGTCTTCTCACTTGCAAACTCAGGGAGCTGTTTTTTGCTTTAGGTGACAGGGTATTTAATATACCATGCGACCCAGCAATCACCTCCTAAACATGCCTTATTCACAGATGTATTTGAACAACATACAGAAAACAGATGAGGGAGAAAAATTTAAATATATTAACTCAGCATTAACAATACGAAACTTCCAACATGACAGAGCACAGATGTTTATGGAAATACAAAGGACTATTTTAAGACAACCATCGAAAAGCATCCTTTTCTAAACTCTCGACTTAAAAAATCAGAGCAATTTTCTTTCTTCAGCCAAAATAAGAGGGAATAAAAGAGTCACATTCATGTGTAAGTAGAACAGCTTTTGAGAGGCTGACTAGGAAAAGAAAGGTCATCTAAAAGAAAGCCAACCCAAAAACCCAACTATTTTTTTGTATTGAGTTTAGATGATCAAGTGTCTCAAAAGCTCTCAACAAGCATGTGGCAGAAGCCCTCATACTGTAGCACAATATAATGACACTGCTGGCATATGGCTCAGAACGAACGCACTGGCAGCAAAGCAGGATGATGAACACGTTTATCAGCCTCAGCATCCCAGCTCCACACTGCCAGCAGTGAAACACAGAGCTGCAACTGGTAGGTTTTGGTACGGTGAGTAGAACAGCATTTAACATAATATGATGGTTAAATATTTATAACATAGTCTGTTCAGTTTATTTGCACAGCATTGTATCAGATCTGGAGAAAATGCCTGTTCAGATGCATGTTATATTAATATATTCAGAGGCATAACACTAAGTCTTAGTGTTGGTAGGAAAATGTATGGCAGTTCTGCCCCTTTATTCAACGCACCATGCTATACCCTACTATGGCAAAACAGGAATGACACTTGTTTCACCAGATGATTAAGTCAGAGTTGGTATTTTTAATTACTACTGCCCTGCGATTACTTTTGTCACTCTTAAAATTATTTATGGAAAATACCATCAATGAGGGCACAGGGACAATGGGCTCAACCCCATCAGCAGACACATTCACATGCCTGCCAGTCCACAGGGCTTTACAATGAGGCTTCAAAGTTGCTCCCCTCCAAGAAGTGGATTCTCCTTTGTACCATCCTGGCCAGTGCTGCAGAATTAGCAGATCCCCATGTAAAATTCCATTAACATAGTTAAATACTTAATTTATCTTATTCACACTGTCACTATTCATAAAAATTTAACCCAGTAATTTCCTGTTATACAAAGCATAACAAGGTATGAATATTTAACTACAAGGTAAATAACACACTAGTATTTTTTATTCTGAATTGTTGACTTCACTTAGCATGTCTGCTTTGTACAGCACCACACTATTTTTCAGTTAAAGGTCCAGATGTTTCAAAGGCTCCAGTAGGCAGCAGCAGTTATGAGAAATGCGTTATCTGCATTGCAATGATCACTACAACATCAGCTCCAGGCTGCATTAACATACTCATGTTTTATTCTAGCACCCCTCCTAATGTACCAGTTAATTATACAACACACAGCTGAGAAACATAACCTCCAGAGCTGGACAGTTTCCTTCCATGCTTCCACCTGAACAAGTTTTTATATGTACCTCAAAACTATGATTTACATATATAACCACAGAATCAAGGATCCCAAATTACTGCCTGCTCTCTCTTGGCATCCACTCCCACAATTAATACAACTATGTAAGTCCTGAACAAAGAGTAAGATATATAATTCTTTTATCAGCATATTTCAATTACATTAACATGCAGTCATTCATACAATTCACTTAAAATTAAAACCTCTTTTACTTCAGAGTGCTGTGAATATGATTTCTTGCTATTACTTTTTTTAATAGAATCATACAATGGTTTGGGTTGGAAGAGACCTTAAGGACCATCTTGTTCCAGCCCCACTCTTAAGATTTTGGATAAATCTTATCTGGAACAGAAGGAAAAGCCCTGAGTCCACCTCTGCAGCCCAGGCCTCCCTCACACTCACAAGGGCATCAGTTTGAGGACAAATGGACCAAGCCCATCTTTCATCCCATCACACATCTCACAGGTCCTACATCACATTCCCCACAGCACTGCTGCCCTTCTCCGGAGGGCTGGATTTCACCTCGCCTGTGGTGGCACTGAGCTACCCAAGGATATTAAACACTAATCTATTCAGTTCCCAGAGTTCTGCTGAAGAGCGAAAACACACATTCAGATTTATCAAAATAACAACTGCTACAGCTACAACAAAGAGGCATTCATTACACAAAACTATCCTTAGTTCCCATGTAGCGAAGAGAAGGAATGGCCTGCTTTAGAAGAATTATTTATATTCTACTTACTAATAAACATTACAATTTAACACTAAAGAATAGAGTTATTCTTTGTAGTAAGGAAATACAACAAAACTTATAATTAAAACTACGCCATAAACATTATTTGTACGTTAAGAAACATGCCACAATATATTTTAATGAACAGATGCTATACAAGAGATAAATGTTTTTGGAAATATTCGATCCTTAAACAGATCAAGCCTCTAATCCTATGCTTCTGTTGCATGAAGCAGACAGCTTAAGTTCCTCGAGGACATTAGCCAACCTTAGGTGGAACATTTTTAATACATCACCATGTCACTTTTTAATGTGCCACAATCTATTAACCACATGGCAAACTAACAGGGATTTTTAAAATATGGGCTTTATAGCTTTGTGCTGGTGATTAATTAAAGAAATAGCCAGAGTTTCACAAATCATCCCTCTAATTAGTCTAAACCAGACACTTTGCATTCACTGGCATTATTGCCATCTGAAGCTCACAGAAGGGCAGTAGCATGGCGACGAGGAGCCCGCGCACGCCGGTGTGCAGCCTCAGCACCAGCCCGGGCTGGCACGGCACCGCGCAGCCCCAGGCAGAGGTACCGTCGTCACAGGTGCTGCAGTCAGCTGGAATTTGACTCCAGCTGCTTGGAAAAGATGTTCTGTGCAATTATTCTCCCTCATCCTGAAGGAAACGACCGAGGTAACAAAGAAAGCAGAGCTGTAACTGGAATGTGACCTGGAGTAGCAAAGTTGTATGTTGCCAAAAATGAACAAATATTAAAGGCAGATGCTACAAAAAAAATTTAGCAGCTAAATGATGCATTTTCTGTCAAAACATTTCAAAGTTGAAGCTATAACTAATTACACGTGGTCCATTCAAAGAAGCTGAGCAAGACTCGTCATTAAAATGACTCAATTATTCTTAAAATCATCTGTAAAACCTGCCTGAAATCTCATCATTTTTACTGTGCCTATCTAGATACACCACTTCCCCCAGAGCTCAAATTAAACTCTTAATGGTTAATATGTTCAAGTTTTACTACAGGTTTTTCTCCGAATTATTATTAACTGGAATTTCCTACCTAGGAAGGTTTTTATATGGAAATATGTTCTGCAGTGTTTAGTGACACTATCACAACAGCTTTTTCCCCCTCAATTTAAAAACCATCAGAGAGACAGAAAATGATGTAGCAGTCAGGCTGCTCCCGAGGATGGGGTTTTATTGCTTCTACCATGTAATCCCTTTGTCAGCATCAGTCACCAAACTTGCCCCTTAAACTGGTGCTCCCTCGTACCCAGAAAGACTGAGTCCCACTGCAGAGCTGCTCACAATGATGTGTGATGCTGACTGCATGTTACTCCCTCCCACCTCATTGTGAGCAAAAAGTCACAGGATTAAGAAGAGCAGCCTTAGGAAAACAATCCATGATAAACAATACTAGGGCTGAATTATACCAAGAATTTGACTTGGTTATATTAGTTGTCAGAGGTATATTCATTTAATCAAATTGAATTTAAATTATTATGCTTCCAGCAATATGCTTAAAGTTTTCTACTGCAAAAAGCGATTAACAGAAGAATAAATGCTTTAGTGCTCTCTTCAATGAAACTATTTGCTTGTCTTTCAAAAAGAACAGAATACAATTCTGAGAAAAATACTAACCTCCTCAGGAAGGGGTATCTCAGCCATCCCTTTCAGTCTGATGATTTCTCTTCAGAGCTTAAGTAGCCAGGCAACCCTGCAATACCGGGATCGAATGCCAAACTGCACGCAAGCAATGCTGCGAGCCCGCTCCCGAGCTCCTCTCCAGCCCTTTACCTTTTCCCAACTATCAAAAAATAAGTAAATGAATAAAAAATTCCTCAAACCTGCAACAGAAGTCCAGAGCTTGGATTTACAGTTCTAATTAACTGCATTGATAGCAACCTAACAGATCTTCTGTGGCCGACTACTTGTCTCTTTGTTTTCAATAGTAGTATGGCTGCAAAAAGAATTAACTGGCTGGAAGTATTTTATACAGCTTCCTTTAGAAAATAGTATTTATGTTACAGATAAATGTACACTGAAATTCTACGTTAATTTTCTAATTATGCACTGCTTTTCCTATGATTGTGCTCATAAAATTACTTTAAAAAATACAGTTTAAAGAGTGCATGATATACTTTCCGAAACAATACAAACGACCCATTGACCTTCAGCTGAGGAAAAAATCTGGATTCATGTCTTTCCACAGAGCTGATATTCTCACGATATTTTTCAGAAGACTGACCTAATAATTCCAGTATGGCTAAAATCCCTCAAATAATTATATCCTATTTCCATACAATTCCTTTACACTTTTATCTGGATATGGAAAACATCTTTATTTCCTCCTCATAACCGTTTTCATTCAGTAAATACAGTACATCTCTTTGAAAGTGATCCTTCAAAGGCAGTCAGTGGTGTACAGCGCCAGGCATGACCTCAGGTGATGTAAGGCTGGGCTCTTGCTAGAGGTCATCTTAAGCCAAAAGCCATTTAAACTGATAATTTAAAAGAAGAACTAAATGCATTCTGTGTGCAGGGAAACTATATCAGCATTCTGGATTACCACAAAAACATACACTGCCTGTACACAACTTCAACAGCCACGTGTCATTAGGTGGTATCTTTAAAGGGTAACCTGCAGAGGCTTTCACCTTAGCATGCTGCACAGGAAAATGCTCTGAAGGCCGAGCTCAAACAAGTTTCATTGATGCAGGATTAAACCCCATTCTGCAGATGACACTACCAAAAAACCCGCAATCCCTCCCCATTCGGAAATGCATGACACAGTGAGATGGCTTCACAGCGCTTGCTAACATAAAGCGCTCTCAACACATTTTTCCCCAGGACTTGGGCCCATTTCAGCCTAAGGTACAATAAACTCCATCTGCACAGAGAGCTGAGAAACTTTTGTGTTAGTAAATTGATTTTCCTCATTTTAAATGAAAGGCTTCATAGCATTAAGAAGCTAATGAGAATTTCTTCCTTATTTGTTTCAGATATGCAAAGGAATCTTACATGGGAAACCGCAAACCATTACACTGCCTGCACACATTCTGCATGAATGGTATTTAATAAAACCTTAAATACATAAATAATCATTTAATAAAATCTGAATTTATAATAGAAACAAGAATAAAACAATTACCGCTCCATTTATAGTTAATATTTAACTACAAACCCAGAGTTCTTCGATTAGCGATATTATGGTGCTTGAACAGACCCATAAGAGAGTCCTTACTCTGTAATTTGTGTCAATGTCTTAAAATCATTTTTCAAGTACAAACATCAGAGTAAAGGCGTATTCTAACAGGGCCGGCCTCTGAGAAACCAACAAAAACCCCCCAAACCTTATCTCCCTCAGATCTTTTATCACAATAAACATGTCTATTAAATATATATATCCATTCCTCCTGCAAATAGCAGGCATTAAAAACATTTGCTAATAAAACATATACATATTTCTTTGGCTGTTAAAACCTTAACTTGTGAATACGTTTTTCATTTGGTTTGATCTGTAATTAAAGGAAAGATAATGACATTAGTAAATTGCTAAAAAATCAATTAGACAGAATAAAATGCAATATGATTCAGCCAAAAGATTAACAAGTGCATTATAAAAACTGCTTTAAAGTTCTTTAATTCTAATTAAGCTTGCTTTAAAGGACTATGGCCTAAAACATGCTTTTTATTTACATGCATTACCAAACTGGCTATTCATTATAAAATGCCCCTGTATGTTTCATACACACAGGCTGCTTTCCTTCCTTTTCACTTCCTACCTTTCAACTAAGATTTGCTGCTAAGAAAAGGAGTTTGGAAGTTTCTGCAGAAATAAAGAAGTTTAGCAAATTCTTGGGTCCTCTATCAACTGCAGGCAAAGCCAGAGCCATTTAATGAGCTCTGTGCCTGCAGTGGCCTTCACTTCGAGGCATTTGTTGAAACGAAAATATTCGAGCAAAATCATGATTTCTCTCATGGAAGCCAAGGACTCCAAGCGCACCTTTTACTTGTACCTCCCAACCACAGAATCACAGAAACTGCCAGGCAACGCAACCAAAACCCAGTTCTGTTTAACAACCCATGACGCCATCAGGGCTTTACAGTGAACGGGCCCTGCCAAATGACATTATAAAGGTATTTTAA
>JAOEHY010028465.1:110000-137188 GCA_025447955.1 Psilopsiagon aurifrons
ACAGGAATTCCTATGGAAATATGAATGCAGCAGAAAGATGAACGCTGTGACGAGTGTATCCCATCCTCTTCTTGAATAATACTTATGTAGCCTTAAAAAATATGCCCCACAATCCAGTATCATTCCAAGGGAGGGGAAAACCCCAGAAAACCACAGAACTGGAAGGCACAATTTAAAATCTTATTCTTGCACTGTGTAAAGGTCCTTCCCATTAAAGGGGGTAGTGAAATTTTATCACAGCTATTGCTATTCATAAATCTTATATCTATTTTAATTCAATCTGGTTCTAGCCTCTGAGATGCTGCACCACAATTTGATTACTACAACCATACTTTTTAACTGCTGTCAGAAGAGACAGTGCCTTATATAAACATCTGCCAGAACACATGCCTGCCTTCTATAGCACCAGCTTTAAATCATACCATGGTGATGAATCTTTATCTGACGCTAATACTTTTTAACTTCATAAGGACAATTAAAATGAATTGTAGCTAAATGCACACATAACAAATCAATTTAATTCTTTGTTACATGCTAGCATACTTTGCAGAGCCTAAAAACTAACTTTCAAGTATCATGTTATTCAGTATTTAAATGGAATGGGAAATATGGCAGTAACTGATAAAACATTCCCACGGCGTAGAGTGTTTCACAGAACAATTAAGTCCTTTGGAAGTACTATCCAAACAGAACTGTGGTCTCACTTCAGTGAGCTTGAAGACTGCAACTAGCCACAAACAAAACCAGATTCAGTTTAATACAGCATCTCCTCTGGAAGACAGGAGTGCAGCCTGGGCAGGGCACCTACAACCAACAGCAACAAAAGACACAGAAGTGAGTACAGAAAAGGGAGGAGTGAATTGCCTGCGTTCTCAAGACAAAGTTAATCAAACCAGATTCACATTAATTTAATCTGCATAAGGCCAGAGAAATAGTTTGTAATGCAAGTGAGATGCCTGGAACTGTGAGATAAAATTCACGTCCCCAAACAGAGATGATAGCACAGCACTGACATTCAGCCTTATCTGCTACCCCAGGCTGCGGTTCAGGCTAGAGGGGTGGCTGCAGTGTTTCCACATTGGTTTTGCAAGGCACCAGACCCACCACAGGCCCAGACAGCAGACAGCACCGCACATGCACGACCATCCCCGCTGCACCTACGCAGAGAGGATTCAAGTGACGGTTCCCACAGCAGAACTCACAACAGCTTTGTGTCTGTGCTTCCTGTTACTTAAAATAAGTGTTCAGCCACCATTATGAGGTGCTTCCCTACCTCGCTGTCAATGGCTTTTCTGAATGAAATAACAGAACTTGTTCTGAAGTATTTTAAATTAAGCAACAGTCAAGCTTACTATATTTTAATCACTGTAAGGGCATGCAAGGACTTTTGTGCTCTAACCTCCATTGCAGTATTTGATGGGTCCCTCTGTGCAGGGCTCCTCTCTCCCCAGCACACCCCACTGAATCTTCAGGGGCAGAGATTAACAACGAAGTGTACTGATGAGGCACCATATTCATCAGCAAAGAACAAACCAGGCATTCTTAATACAGGGGTGCTTAAATACAAATCAGCCCTAGCATGACTCATGTTAATCACTTCCTATGAAAGAAAATTCATTTTAGAAAGTGGTAATTTTTCAGTTAAAAATCTTCATCATAACAAAAGCATTACTGGAATCACTGTACAGCAGAGTGTGAGATGCTACAAAGAAGAGAGTTATGAAACCCTATGACATTAGCAACACACATCATGAATGTTGAGAGGCTCAGTACTTAGACTTCTCTTCCAGGTTCTCCTGACTGGATAAGAACTTTTCCAGGGAGCTGCTGGGCACCAAAGGGAGAGCACAAAACCTTTACAGATTTCTGGCACTTACTTTAGGTGTCTGAAGACCTGCAGTGCAGATTCTGAACGGGGCTGAGCAAGAACATGCTGACTATGTGTCTGAGAACCAGTTCTGAGGCTGTTTGTTCCCCTGGCATCCTGGTTTTGTCCATCATCCTCTACTACAAACCGGCTATGCAGAAGTGGTTTCCATGCTACCTGCACTCTACTGGAAGAGTTGTTTACAGTGTTATCACTTATGTAGTAATACATATATTAATATGTAATTGCAATATAACACATATATAGGCAAATATAATGAAATCTAACATCAGTATAGTGCAGGTAGAATGCAAAGCACTAAAAGTGGTAGAATAGCAAATGCCTTTTAGGATTGCAAACTTATTTAGGATTCAGATGAGGATCATTCTACTCTGCTTAGGGGCCAAACATTCAAATGAGAAAAAAAAAAAGCATTTTTCACTCATATTTTAATCCTGAATTAATTATTTTAGACATTTTCCATATTAATTAAAGCAGAATTGCTTCTTTCTTAAGTTCTTTATCTACTTTCTTTGAGTAAAGCTATTTAATACTGGAGATTGTGGAAAACATTTGTTCATGATTATCCAGACATATAGTCAAATAAGACTGAAACAAGAGCAGCATGCAAAAATGTATTTAAGGACTATCATCCCCAAATGCTGCTAAAAGCTATTAACCAGTACGTGTTAATTGCCAGAGCATTCATATTAATTTTCACTTCGGGCCCAACATTGTGGAATATTTCCCCTGATACATTTTAAACAAAGTTTAATTTAAGGAACTGCTTCTATCAACACTTATGAAAATTAACAGCCAAGCAATTAGCACTCATGAATTATCCCTTCCCCCATGCTTTCTACAGCATCATTTTTAAAACAGTTGCTACAAGAGAAATTGTTGGGTTTTAACCCATAACCAGAATAAATAACAAGAAACCCTCTAACACCATACAGCGGCAGCATTCCTCACAAAAGGGTTCTCAGCATCTGCCCAGCCAAAGATCACGCTGAGCTATTTTTGTTCAAACTATCTTCAGTAGTCAAGTTAACTCCCAAACCCCTTTAAGGTCAGAAAAGGCAGACTTCCTTAAATCTGCATTTTCAACCAGCAGTCATGAAAATAGAGATAAAACCACTCTAGGTCTGCATGCAGGAAAGGTTTCTGGCCTTGTAACTCAAGTTTATTCTAGAGCTGAATGATCCTTTCTTTACATTTTGACCGTGGTTTTCCAACTTTCTTCTTTGACTACTGCCCACCTCTCTGCCTGCCAACATCCTGCTGGGGATGTAGGAGCATTCATTTGGTGGCAAACATCTCAAAAACTGGACTGACAAGACATTTTAGTGATTAAAATTTCTTATAGGAAGCAGAGACTTGGGTTGGCTTCAGAGACTATTTTAAGGGGAACTGTAAATAGAGGCCTTAGCAGGAGTTACACATTCAGTACACAGTTCCTACAAAACTGACCATTTGATCCTAGCACGGTTTTTTTTTCCTCTTCCAGTAACTAAACACATCATGGTAACATTTTTCTTACTAGTGGGAATGGCCATGCAGTTGAATAGTCTTGACACTAATACTGTACTAAATCAGGATCCTTTAAGATTAATATCTCAGAGCAAACTCATCGCTATGCTTTCCAGGAACTCGTGCAAGTTACACTTGTGATTTGAAAAGAAATAGTCTGGATTTCTATAGAATGAAAAGATAAGACATGCTTTTAAAGCAGTTAATGAAAGCAGGTAGGGAGTCTGTAGGGGAACTAATGCTGTGAATCTCACAGCTGTGTCACTGAAACGAGATATTACATCACTCCAGTGTTTCGGTTGCAGTGTCTGGCTATGACTTTCCAAACTGTGTTATGGTCAGCCTTATTTTCCCAACCTTATTAAAAGTCAGCGAGTTGGAACAATCAAAGCCATCAAAATTTGATTCTCAAAATTCTGTAAACAGAAATATAGATTTATCTATAAAATGGATGATAATTTCATCTGTGTGCACATAAAGGAAATCCTAATCTTAAATCTGACTCTGACTTCTTAAGCCTTCAAGTAATTATACAAATGACAAAGTAATTCTAAATAACCAGAAGCATCTTTTCATACAATATTCTTAGCAAGAATTTTCAGGATTCATTAACCAAGATGTACAACCCACATGAGATACAAACCATGCAAACAGATGCAGGGGTTTGGTTTACTTTAACTGTTCTAAGGAAAAACTTGAAGGTAAAGCCAAGAGTAGTTACTGTGTGAGTGTATTTTGTAAAAAGCTGAAGTTTACCATGTACATCCATCTTGCACAGTTGTGGGGCAAGAACCACCCGAACTCTTGAGCTGATTCAAATGCTTCCAGTTGCATTTCACAAGCCATATTCTCTACTATTTTGATAATTAATGAACTGATAGGAAGAAGAAATTAGAGTGCTTTAAAATTTTATTATTTCATAAAATTGCAGAAGTGGTTATGAAAAAGAGACTCTGTCTGGCAGAAAACACCTGCAAGAGGTAAGCATATTAATACATTGGCTTGGTTGATATCAGGGCATACAGTGTTTTCTTATTTTTAAGAGATCAGCTGAAACAATTCATCAGATGTTGGAGGGAGGAGGAAAGGCCCCTGAAGAGAATGGGTTTATTTGATTTCAGGCCCGTTAGGGAGCTGAATTAGTGGTAAGTTAAAACAATTCAGAATGCAGTTGAGTGCACGCATGAACAAAGAGCTTCAACATGGCAAGTAGAGAGCTCTCCTCATGCTTTGCCAGTGCTCCACAAAACGGGTGTTACTCAAGCTGAAATCCACCTTACAACCCCCAAATATACATATATAAACCAAAAGACTACTTATAATCTTAAAGATTTCAGAGCCACTGTGATCCCTTGAGTAAATACACAATTAAGTAGGGTTTTTTTTTTAAGACATGTTTAATTAGGCTCCTAGCCCCTCCTCATCCCCCCTGCCTCTCCCCAATTATGTACCATTTCCCCAAGAGATATGTGGCTCTGTTAATTATGTAAATAAGTCATGCACTATTCCCTGAAAGAATTGTATTTATGTGAAAAATACTACTCATCTATTACCAATAAAAATAAATGAGACCTGTGATATTTCATTAAAAATACTTTTTAAAAGCTAGATGGTTTTTGAATTTACATCACTGTCTGAAAATACAACAAAACTGAAGTAAAATAACTCACTCTTGAAATATAATGTTTCTTCTAGATCTCAGATGGTCCAGTAGGTATTTAAAACAGACAATATATGCAGAGAGAATAAATTTTATATGCATATTATTGACACACTTACCAGAATAATATAAATGACGCTGTTAATACAGCGAGATTATTCTCTAACAAAATGATAATGTAATTATTCTCAAGAGTTCAAAAGGTATTTTGATTTCTAGATCACAATCAGCTTGATTCATATCATACTCTACAAACCACAATTAAGCAGCAGTCAGATATTTCATTAATATCTCAAACTAATATACGTAGTACAAATGTCTTCAAACGGACCAAACACCTGCTAAATGTATCTGAGTTTAAAACATGAAAATTAAGATGTTCATTATAGTCATCCATAATTCCTATAAATAGAGTAAAAAGTACTTTGGATCATCAAAGCAGCAAGAAATTACATTCCTCAATTTTCTGAGGAAATCTATCAGGCAGCCCAAATCATGCTTGAGTATTAAAGCAACAAGACTGGGACACCACTGAATTACAGCAGAGTTCTCCTAATAAAGTATTATTTCATCCTCACTTCCTCCGTGCATGACTGTTGGAAGTACATTTAAATGTTTGCCAAACAGAAATGATGTAACAACAGCATGCTCTGAGCTTAGAACAAAGGCATCTTGGACTTGTAACCATTAAAATACCTCCAAATAAGTTAGGACTAATTCCTATATGCTAGTAAGTATAAAATAACAATAGCCCATTTTGCTATGCGGGCCTCATAGTCTAAAAGTTACCATCTCACAAATCTTCTGACTACTTTTAGACATGTTAGTGGAATTACATATCTGACTTTCCACTTCAAGAATACTTAACAGAATATGAAATTCTTCCATCACAATGGTAATGAAGCTCAAACTTCACACTCCCACAGGAGATTCCACAGACAAATCCAGCAGAAAACGTATCAGTGCAGTATTTATAATTGTTTTGGAACAATGACACTGATACATCACACCCATGTTTATATTTCTGTTTCCAGAGTTTATGGTAGAGAAAAATATTTGACAACAAAGAGTAAGTAAACTGCACACAAGGAAAGACAGTTACCTACAGCTCTGAGTTACAGCAAATGCAAACTTTTCAGAGGAGCTCAGTCAAGGGAATGAATTTGACCTACCGAGTTTCAGTGAACCTCCTCTCTGTGTATTACAGAACTGAGTACTTGAGCAGAACGTTTAGTAGCAGAACGGTTTTTGCCCCAGATATTGACCTAATGATGTTTCACTTTTACACCCTCAAAACAGACAGTGGCTTTTCCCACACACACTGGAGAATTTTGAGGATAAAGACAGCATAAAACATGGAATATTTAGCAAGTGTTGTTATGTAGCCAGATAGAATAGATTTTTTGTTTTAAATGCCAAATAACCAATCATTTATACAAAGGGTCTCACCATCCATCAGCTCTATAGAGAGACGTAGGCTAGGGTTCTGCCACACTAAACATTTAACTAACTAACCGGCTGGAGAAGGAAACAGCAAGGTAAGGTATGCCAAAAGGTAACACCATCATTTTGTAATGAAAATGGGAGGAAGTGTTCTACCAAACCTGGAGCCATTGTGTTTCAGACTAAAAGAAGCATGTTTCTAGACGTCTGCTTTAAATTAACTGATGGCCTACTATAAAGCCTAGCTAAAGCTTGAACAAGTAAACGCACACAATAAGTAACTGCCTAAGGCTTATCACCTTCAAGTCAGGAAACTCCTGGATATGAGAGAAAACCATTCTGTCCACCTACCTTGCCGTCAAATTTTGAGTACTCATTGAAGGGGTTATTCAGCTGCAGCGGACACTGCTCCAGTCGCACAGACAGTATGGACTGCTTCCCAGAACATGGAGATTTTACTCGGAAATTCTTTTTTTCAAAGAGCGAGCTCAGCTCCTCTGCTGTAGGTCAGAAAAGAGATCAGAGTAGTTGTACCAGGAGATGTACAGAGGCTACTGGTTACCACAGAAAGGTAACATTATAAGAGGGAGAATGAAACCAAGTATATAAACTTCCATTTCTAAATTAACAGTAATGCTATGCCAAAGAACTGTTGATACACCTACGACAGGCCATGCAGAAGCATTTCCAGCTGAACTAGAAACACATGATATCATGCTACGTTACAGGACAATACTACACTACCCCATTACCACAACATGTGCTGTCAGCAGTAGGCTTGGGACTACACCTGACCTAAAAGAAGACTTTTTTGTCACGGTACACTGGATTTGGTCTCCTCTTAAAAAGCCCTCAAATCTGAAAACACTATTTCAGACGAAAAGCCTGGGCAATTAAAACCAAATAACTAAAAACAAAGGCTCTAAGAGCAAGTTCTTTATGTGATCTGGGAAGACTCATAAAAACTACATCATAAAAACTACAACAAACAGACTTTTTTATGTGAAGAGCTGAATTTCCAGCAAAAGTTAAAAAAATAAAATAAAAACCTATGGCTTCTTATGTTATAAGGACACTACAAAATCAGGACAGGGCCCGGAGTGTTTTAGCATATCAGTACTGATGGGTCTCATCTGCAAGAATTCATGACTGAATCTGGACAAGGTTTTTCCACATCTGCTCTAGGAGCCAGGTATCCCCAGACTCCATCAATCACTGCCTGAGAGCCAACAGACCCAACACCAGCAGTCCTAGGCCAGCTCTGCTCTGTGTTCCTACATATGGATTCTCTCGCATCTCAGAGATTTGCATGCTGCTCCTCCAGGGAAAGGAAACCTGCAGGGAGTAGGTTAATTTCTTAAAAGATGAAATTAAAACTTGACAAATTATAACTAGTCAAAAGCTGAATTTAATTTTATCAGCAGATTGCCTGAAAACTCAGACAGTTGGCAAAAGTGCTAAACAGTGGCACTAGGAGATACGCAACAGTCTTGTGAGAGGCTGCGATGAACCAAAAGAGCTTGATCAAATCTCTTTGAAATGTGGCAACTTAAACTCCATGAAGTATTCTGGTTTTTGTAACAAGCTTATCTCCATGTAAAAAATAAACCCGCAATCTCAGCTACAATTATGCTAGGGTATTACCCTTCACTGGTATTTCTTGAGCATTTGGGAAGTACTCTGTACCTTGGAATGCAATATAACGGTTTTATCGGTTCGAGTGAAAAAGCAAGTATTCTATCTTCACCTTTTGTCTCTAGGGAAATGTTAAGATGATTTGTCTATTGTTTCCTTTGTTGAGATGTACAAAAAAGAGGATCTTGAGCATTCTTCTGAATTTTTTGTGTGACATCTGCTTTGCTTTGAGCGCTGTACAGCTTTGACTCAAACATCTCACATGACTGGAGAGTTTCAATACAGTACATTCAGGTGCCTGAGTGCAGTTTTCCTTTCCCAGAAAACTTTCCAATTGCAAAAATCAACTCATTTAGGAAGAGCCACCCAAAACCTTCCAAAGATTTGCGCAAAACCCCAGAAGATAGGCAAGATTTCTGAAGAATTACCATCTTCCACTGCACGTTTTGCCAGTTAATTCCTAACAGACTTGGGCTGCAAGAGCTCCAATTACAAACACTGAAAAAAACTCCCACATTTTTAGTTCTCAAATTTCAGGGAAAAAACCAGATCATATTCTTGCACTGAAGTGCTTTAATTGCATAATTTTTAATTCTTAATTAAAACTAAGTTTTGGCATGAGTCTACATTGTATGTATTTTTCAGCTTCTGTGGTTCAGTTAGCTATATGAGCTATTCTGTGTGGGTTGAAAGCAAGGCTTTTGAAAGATTCCCTCGATATACAGTTAATTTACATTTTATATGCTGTGAAATGAATGAATGTGAGATGTAAATACAATGCCTTATTTCTTGCTTTTATCTAAAAATACCTGGCTTTTAATAAAAAGGATGAACTTCTGCATGTATACCCCTATTTGGTTTACAGGACCCACAGACTGTTATCACTAACAGAATTTATCTCTATGCTGCGTGAAGCTGGAACATTCATTTTACTGAAAAAGAACTGATGCACAGAAAGGTGATGTGAACAGACAGCACCACAGAACAAAACCAACCAGACCACCACTTCCAGTCAGTCAGCTACCCCTGAAGCACCTCTATGCTTGCTAAACCTCTACCTACCTCCAAATGCATGCAGATTTCCTCTTACAAGTCTTTACACTACTACCATCTTATCTCTCAGACTCATTCCTGACAAAGCAAACAGCTTGTCTCATGACAGCACGGAAACAGATGATGAGCAGAAAATATTCTCCTCCCCCCCTTACTTGTCTCTCACTTCCCTTTATCCTGGTTGGTGTACCTTTATTTCTGTACATAGTAATTAAAAATGGAAATCGCAAATACAAAATTGCAAGATGCCTCAAATTGCAACTACAGATCCAACTGCAGGACAGCAGAGATGCTTAGAAGAGATTCGCTCTACAGCAAGGCATCTCTCTGAGGAGTGAGTGATCACTGGAGATGGCACCACCAGACTCTAACAAAGGACAAACCAGCACCTTTTCAGCACTCTTTTGGTTTGCATGGGTTCAACCAGAGGCTCGACTTTGTCTAAAGCTCAGTCAGAAGAGGGCAGCCAAATTCTCCCAGTCTGAGAGCAGCTATTTCTGTTGCTATTGCTCTTGTACATATTTGCCAATAATGCTGAACCCCAGGAACAGAACAAAGCCTGATACACACACTTGACAAGGAGGAGGATGCAGTGGATATTCTCCAAGGCTCCTTTCTTTCCTGGCCTCTTCCTACTGTGTTGTTCTTCATGTAAATAAGTGAGAAACGTGCAGAATCTCAGTGACTGAGCAGAGGAGGAAAATCAGCTCTGCCAATAGACAGTGAGCGCCTGGAGTTTCCACATAACTTACTTATTTCTTTATTCAAATTTCTTCTGCAGCAGGGAGCACATTCCTACAGAGGGGGACACCTACATTACTGCTGGCTGACAGATTATGTCTATCTTCAGGGCAGCACATAAAAGGAACTAAACGTTGTGGTGGAGCCCACATGAATAAGATGACATAAGCAGCATAGACACAGCAGGGGACCGCAGTCTGAGTGCAATTCAGTGTAAAGCAGTATCAAGCAGTATATAGATGGGAATAAAGAGAGAGAATTGCATCATCATTGGTCAAATGCTATAGAATATTGAGCAAAGAGAGTTGGAGGTTATGGTAGATTAACCTTTAAAACCTACAACTCTGCTTACAGAAGTAGAAAGTCAAAACCACTTTAGAATGCATTAACAGAGGTATCAAACAAGCTGAACACTGTCCTAAGGATTAGTGTAACTGTGCTGCTCATGTGAGGAGCTTTGTGCACTCCTCTAAAAAAAGATATTGTAGAGCTGGAGAAGGTTCTGCAGATGACAGCCAGGAAGATACAGGGATCTAGGCAAAAAAAGGAGATTACACAGAGACCTATTAAGATACACGCAAATTTTACAAGAAGTAGGCACGACAGACCATGCAAAGATTTGAATGTGTGTCAAATACAACACGAATAGATACTAGCTTGAGCTATACAATAGGAGAACTGAGACAGGTTCTTTCAAGTATTACAGTTTAAACTATGCAGGACATTCAGTCAGAAATTGTAATATAATTTAAAAAAGGATAGCATATTTTTGTAAGAAATGAGCGATAACAGCTTTCCCAAGGAAAGGCCAGATAAGGTAAGGCAGCATTTATTACACTTTCATTTAAGTAGATCATATAGACACATTATTTCGAAGATTAAGATTCCCCTTATCTAGAAAAGCAACCACAAAAATTATCTGTAAGAGTCAACTCTACAAAATTCTTCATCCCTTCAAGCACACCAAATGCCACTGGAAACAGCTGGAAAGCCACAGCCTAGGTGGATCCTGCATTCTAAATGCAGACACTTGCCAGTCACCAAAGATATGTTCCTTACAGACCTCACAGTAACACCAAGAGCTTTACTACCTCCATTTCTTGCTTACTGAGACAAGAGAAGCCTTAGAAGATAATGATGCTACAAGATGATAAACCACAAACACTGTATTAATACCTTATATCACAAAAAAATAATGCAGCCACTCGAATTTGTTCAGACCAGCAGACTAGGTTTGAAATGTTATTTTCTCTACTTTGCTTTTACTAATAATTCGGAACGCCCTAATGATAGCTGAAAACAAATGAGACCTCTGTGGCACAGCACCTCCCCGCAATAAACTATGGGAAACAGGCAACTGGGGCATGGGAGGCAAATACAATAATTAGCATTTCCTCTACGTTTTGAAAGCTGACATGAAAATTACGAATGGAAAATGTTGTAACCATCAAAAGGAGAAATAAACACAGCAGGAAAATAGATCTTTGCTTTTTACCTGAGTAAGAAGTATTTCTGTCTTTCCACTGAACGTTTTTGCATTTTATTTGATTTTGTCTCTCTTTCCGCAGACGTTCTAGTCTCTGAGCTTGAAAAGAAATATTATAACTATAAGTTTGTCAATGAAAGTTTACTATAAACAAAGACATAATTAACTACCTTTATATGAATAAAGATGTTTTATACTGCATATGTAGGGGGAAAAGTCATAAAATTTTAAAGGTGGCACCCCTGAAAAGCAAATACCAACAAAAACATGAAAATGTTCTTGATTTATAATTGAAATTAGAGGATATAAAACATTAATAGAGATCATAAAGATAGTATTAACATGGAAGAGAATAATAAAATGTGAAAACTTCTGTGATTAATATGACATTTCATTATATAAATCATTAATAACGGTCTTAAAGGAATTTTAATGCACAAATGAACTGAAGTGAATATTACATTACAGGAATAAAATTACTGTTATGAATTACTCTACCCGTTTCAAAAATTAAAGATAAATGAACTCAGACTAGACTATTAAAGTTTTAAATATAAAATCCTTTATCTAAAAATCATGAAAATTATAAAATGTCAAAGCTATATAAATTAGCATAGCTTTTTCTTCAGTGTGCTGAAACAGTTTATAGGTAGTAAAAGAAATGATTTGTATCTTCACAACATTAGTCATATCTTAAAATGAATATAATATTTCTTTATGTATATTTTGTCTCCATTTTCAAAATACAGTTTGGAAAAAAGCCACAAACAGTTATGAGATCAAAGAACTCAGAGACCAGGGTACCAGGCAATACCTTACATTATCTTTTTGTTAACAGCAAGGTCTCTCTAAGGAAATGGTCACCTAAACCTGGTAGAAGCTACCCAAGACAATGACCACAAGAAATAACTGATGTTGCGAAGTGGCCATTCAAAATAAGAAAGCAGATTAGACTGAAAAGTAGGACTAATAATGTTGATCACAGAAGAAACAATTTCCTGGATATATTAGCAATTTTGATGTATTGAGATCATTCATTAACTGAGTTTGTGGAAGAGATTCTAAAATGCTAAATTACTCTGACAATTTTTAGACACAATTTGAGTTCCCTGAGCAATTTCACCAATTAAAAAAAGGTTAATAAATATTTTCTATTATTACTCTTTTACATTTACTCTTTGAACCAAATTGTGGACACAGAAGTGATTCCCTCCCCAGCTGGAAACTGATGAAAAAGCCAACACTTTGAGGTTCAGCAGCTGTAGCAAGCAGTTTAAAGTACAAACACAAACAGAGACTTTGATGTTTATTTCTCACTTAAGCCAATGTAAGGTTAATGCGTAAATAACTCCTGTGCATCTTAGTCCTAATGAAATGAGAGAAGTATCCCCACTTGTAAGTTTAAATATTGGGTAAAACACTGTTGTTGTGGTTTTATTCTGAAAGGAAAAAAGCCAAACAACTTCTTTATTTTTTCCCCCAATTACTCTAGAAATTGTAGCTCAAAATTACCTCCCAAACGGGCCATCATGAAGTAACTGCTAGATTCAAGATTCACATGCAAACAATGGATAAAGGAAAAAACACAGAATAAGAATAATGCATATTTTTATCTTAGTTGGGTTTTTTTGCCTCTTGACAAACAAACACATTAAAGTGCAGCGACCATCTCCACTAACTCCATCCTACTCTTCTACCTACAGCTGATCACCAGTGACCATTTACTGTGGAACTGTACTACAGCAATTCCAACTTAGATGGAATTATCAGTACCTATTAGAAGTCTGAATTATTCAAGGTTCATTCTCATGAGAAGCACGCTAGTTTGAAAGCTTCCTGTGTGACAAATGTCACTGACCAAATGTAGCTCTTGTTTCATTAACTGTTAGCAACTAGATGAGCCTTTGTTTCCAGCCATGAGCACTGGGAGACTTTGCTGTTTCCCACATCCCCACCACTCCACACAGACCTGCCTTCACTGTACTGGTTTCACCCCTCAGGATATGGCGGAAAGGAGGCAGTGAGGAGATGGAGCCCAGAGCCAAAACCTACTTTCATCCCACCTAGCTGCTGTAGAAAAGGAGGGGGAATTCAGTGGCAGACAGCTCCTGCACAAACACAGTGGGCAATAATACCCTACCATGTCTCACTCAGTACACATCACTTTCAGGACTAAGGGGATAACTTTCATATTAGAATGCACATAAAACACATTTCCAAATTTGCACACCCCAGTGAGGACCACCTAATAACCAACACTTCTGTAGTCTCTGCAAAAGTGCATTGAGTCTTCTACAGTAACTCATTATTGCTACAATTTATGAAGAAGACACTATCACTGTAATAATACAAATAATACAAAATGGCATTATAATTCAAAAACATTTATATTAAAGTAGCAAACTTCGTATTTATTCCTCTTCCTGTTTTTTTGCAAGGGCTCAGTACTGATCAACCCACATTGTTTGTGGGCTGTTTTCCACCCTACTCCATTTCAAATCAGAGCCTGATTCCCTTGGTAACTGCATCAGGTTCCTGGTGGGACCAGCACAGGCAATAGAACACTGAAGATGCACCAGATGAAAAGAGGCAAAAAAGTGGCACTCTAATGGACTGAGTGTCCTAACCATTATTTTAGAATAAAATAATGTCAGATGGAAACAGAAATGGTTTCAACCCCTAATTTAAATGGAGATTATTCTATCAGCCTTGGGCAAATAATCCTTCACAATTATTTTCTGGAACAATTCTACAAGACTTTAAACTTTGCCCCTCCTTCCCCACAAACTGCGCCATCAACAGAACTAAGCAAGACCTCCATGGCAATGCTAGGCAGCCTGGCACACCAACCTTCTCCCTGTGCCTAACAGTCAGCCGCAGTTACATATTTGTCTTATTTCCTCATCTGACTCTCCATGACAGCAGACCAGTGCCATGTCTTTTCTGGAACTTTTGACAACTTCTCAGTTGTAAAAGGTGTTGCAACACCATACAATGCTCTACTTGTTAGGTAGAGCACAGATGTTTTTTCTGAGCTCTAGGTGGTGTTATAATACCTTCAGAAACCATTTGAAATGTATATATATACTGTAACACAGAAAAAAAAAAAACCAAAGAGAGATCAGTACTGACCACCCCATGCCAAGCTTTTCATATATATATCATAGAACTTTCGCTCATAGCATCCCTTGGGTATAAGCAGAAGTCTGAATATCCTTCATGCGAAACAACAAACGGGACAGCTCTCTTCCAGCCAAGACAAAGAGCAAGTTTTGAAACTGGATACACCCTCAAACTTTCTCAACACTTAACTCAAATCCAGCTCAGGGTTTTCCCAGAAATAAAATTTCAGATGACAAAGCACAGACAAATCATCAGCTCACATCAAACTTCATTCCTCCCTTTCATAATGAATAGTTTTGATGCCTCACAAGGTAGATTCTTCTCAGGAAACAACCATCCCGTTTAAAAGGTAACACCCATCCAGACATTAACAATGGAAACATCAAAGACTGTTTATGTACTTTGGATTTAGACTTGATGTCTTTACAGTTTTAAGTTTTTATATATAAAACTGACTACCTTTGTACATGAATAAGTAAAACAACAATTAAAACTCAGTTGACAGCACACTAAAGTAACTGAATCATTACACATCCTTTTATAAAAAGGGTCTTGACATTACAAAAGGAAAAGTTTGACACATACCCAGCTAGTCATGCTCTGATTTGTTCATACAAGCCAGACTAATAGAAACCAAATTTAAAAGGCTAATGTGATCATGGCTGCAAACATCATTTACCTGTGTTCGATCGTCTTCTGATTCCAAAGTCCCAGCTTGAGGTAATATCGACTGATTGGGAATATACATAGCCCTGAGTCTCACCATTGCTTCCCTGTGTTTCTGAACCACTGTCCCCATATGCTGACGAGGGATTAAACTTCTCCAGGTCAACATCGTGATCTATCAGGACCATTTCACACATCCCCGTGTCATCACTGGTCACGTGTGACTGCCGAATATGAGCAAGTATAATTGTAGGGTTGTCCAGGAAAGCCATTCTGTCCATTCAACACCAGTCCAACACTTCACTATACTATCTTCTTTCCATCTTGTTTCATGGACATATGTACCTAGAAATATAAGATACACAGCCTTTTAGGAAAACAAACAACAAAAACCAAACCCTGACTCAGGAAGGTTTGTCTTTTGGATGCACAAAACCTGACTCAGCTTTGTACAGTGAATTATTTTAAATCTGCTTCTGTTCATATAAGTTACACTGCATAAAGAAGTGGTTTCGGAGGACAGCTTGAAACCTGAATCCCAAGGCAACAGAACACAACCAGACACCCACAGACAGGTCTCATTACTCTACAATGAAAGGTTGCTGTAGGGCAAAATACTCGAAGTGCTACAGAGAAGATTACAGAGAAAATACACATGAGAAACATCTGTCCATTCAAATTCATAAGTTTACAAAACCAGGTTGGGATATGAATTTCTTTTTCACCCATCATAATAACGTGCTACCGTTCTTCTTCTGCCTCTGCATGCCAACCCTCTGATTACTTTATTATGGACCCTCTCTGGGTTTTGTATTTCCAGGAAAAAATCTAAACATAAAGAGGTTAGTATCTCAGAGCAGAATATTGAACATCTGCTGCGGTACTGTGCTTCACGTAGGGTAACTGTTGTAATATAGAAAAAGCTCTATGATCATATACCACAAGTCTGAATTCTTAAGCACTTTAACAGCAGTAATTGCCACTTACCTAAAATATTTCATTCACAGTACTCAAACAGTCTTACAAAATAAAGTAGAGGACAAAGAAAAAAAGACCAAAACCACAAAACCCAAACCACACTCACACTGTTATCCTCTTTTACTGTAGCTGTGGATTTATAGTTATGTCTTAAGCTAATTCAAGCCTGGGCTGCCTCTGAAAGGGGCGACTCTGTGCTCCTGCCTGGCCAGAAGTTCAAAATCCCCACTGCTTTTCTAATCATTTGCATATCAGAGGAAAAGAGGGCAATATATTAACACCAGCTATAGAACTATAGGTGTTAATTTAGCAGTTTGAACACAGGGACAACAAAACCAAGCTTTATAGTTGCTGTTTGCAAAACTGCTGCCAGCAAGAATAAAACACTAACGGAAAAGGAGCAATTTTAAATCACACAAAGCCATATTCCATGAAAATCTCATAAAAGCAGCTGGCCTTTTCCTGGCAGATTTTAACAGAAGAAAGTGAATGAAAGCATCAGACAGGCTTGCTCCAGGAAAACACATTTCATAATTTCCCCTGTATAATTCCAAGGGGGAAAGTGTGTTAACGTATACAGCCCCATGAAGCAGCTTCTGCATTTAAACAGTCGGATCAAAGGTAATACTTTATTTGGACACCCATCTTATGAAAACCCCAAAATTTTGAAGGTGTATTGTAAACTGCAAACCCACCATCCCTGCCAGTATCGTCCCTACCACCAAACATCAGCATCCACTAATTAGAATGTTCACTAGAGATTTACATCCTTCATAACTTAAGGCTTTTTTTTACTCCCTTGGCCACAAATATTGCCTTCTTTCTTTTTTCCCCCCTGAGAGACTGTACTCTTTCTGCTTTAAAAAAAAAACCAACAGACAAATCCAAAAGTATTATATTAAACAACAGGCACAGCAGCAACAAGGAATTCAATAAAGGAATGGTAGAGGAAAAAACCTGACATGCTGCTTGTTATTAAAATACTACACCTACCATGCATTTTAATAAATTATGCTATTAGCTAAACACGCTTCATTAGTATCCTTGGAGATACTCAAAATCCAACTGGATGAGGCCCTGAGCAACGTGCTTGAGCTGGCCCCGCTCGGAGTTGGGAGCTGGGACCAGGTCTCCAGAGGTCCCAGTCAACCTCTGCACGTTCTGACTCAAAGTTCTATTTTCTGACTCTTCCCATTACAGAAAGTAGGCCTCCAATCCCCAAAGGATTTCTCATAGTCCTCAATGTGAGAGGCCATAAGGCAAATGTCCTACCACAAGGCAGCCACCTCCTGGCTGTGATTTACGTGATAAAGGCCTCTAAGTGTGACTAGTATGTGCGATGCAGAGAACACAGACGCAGAGAGGTACAGTGTATGGGTATTTTTAGAAGTGCACTCAGAATGTTCTTAAAATTTAATTCTTTACACACCACTCATTAGCAAAAGCCATGCTTACCTGCAGCAGTAAGAACTTGTTTAACTAAGCAACTGCCTCGGGCTTCTAAAAGGTCTGCAAACTCCCAATCAAAAATTACTGCTGCCCCATCAATGTGTCATATAAATGTTGGCATGTTAATTGTGTATTTATAAGATTGTTAATGGTTAGTTAATTTACCTCCCACACTATTATTGTACTTGAAATGATTTAAGGTCTGCTAAGGGAGTTAACAACATGTAACAGCAGATGCGAGAATTTTACCTTTATATTCTGCACCCCGACTTCACGCTATTAACAGTCCATGTGCTAAATTAGCCAAGCTTCGTTACAGTTTTACATACGCAATCACTTTCTCCATAAACATGAACAGTGAGAAATTTGCAGAAATTCTGTTTCAAACTGAAGTTTAATACAAATGTATTTTTTCTTCCCTCTCTACATATTTTTCAAAGGACACATTAAACCTGATTTCTCAATAAATTACCCAGAACTGCAGTTTCTATGAACACCTAACAGCCCTCGAAAAAACCCCAAAACCTGAAGTTCAGATTTTTTTCAGTAGTTGTCACCTACACAATTCTAACTGGTTCCTTCTTTTAACCAAGGCAAAACACAATTAGATTGTACAACCTGGTCTGCAGGACAATGACCTCCAATGAAGTAAAAGAATTCAGAGAAGCAAAGCGTGACTTTGCAAACCGTTACACAAATATTTGAAGCCTCCATGTCATCAGTTCCAGTAAAATTACAGGTAAGAGATCAGTCTCCAGATCCACTGAGAGGTGCCAGCATTTCGCTGCTTCTGCATTTCTGGTACCCACACAGTTACTACATCCACACGTAACACCTGAATTTAATGAATTCAGGGATTTCTGAGCCTCAGCAACTCACACATTCCTCAATCACAAACAAAAAATAAATGTTCTTTTAAGACTTGCACTACAGAGATATTATTCTACTATTAAATAAAATACTTTGCAGACAGCTGTCAAGCATACTGTATGAAAGCACTAAAAATGAAGAGAACAATGTGAAGCTTATGCAACCATAACAGTATTTATGTATGATGTGATATACAGGTTAGTGTCATGATGGCAAACACGTAAGCGGAGAGTGCTGAATCAGCCCTTCACTTTCTTTTTTCTGTCATTCACTTGTCTTACTTCCTGCATACTACCTGACCAACACCCTGGGGATAAGCACCCTCTCTCCCCTTTTCCTGGTCTCACTGCTGTATTGCTGAAGTGCCCCTGTCAACTGTGTGCAGTTACAGAGCATCCTCAAAGGTGTAAAACTGCACCATCAAGAGGCTGAATGACTTGCCAGGTTTTGCAGCAACTTTAGCAAAATCAGGCAGCTGGATCTCAGTCTACTATTTTTATCAGAAGTATTCCTCTTCCAGTAACCCACTGCTGTATTTATGGCATCTATAGACTCACGCAGCAAGTGAAGCTAGGTTGTTATGCAGATCAGCCTCATTCATAACGCAGCATATGATAAGTAATGCAGAACGCCCTACAAATTATTCCGCTCCCACTAGGTGACACAAAGGTCTTGGAAAGAGGATATGTAGTTACACAGGCTGTACCTTACACACACGAATGAACACATGAAGTTGGTGGGGCAACTTCATCATCACAACATACTAAATGCTCTTGCGACCCCCACACTTGCTTGACATACTGTGTTTATTTAAATATAAGGAAGATTTTCTCACTTGTTCTTTCCCCCCAAAAAACCATGCATATCCTAAACCCAGTTTGATTCATATTTGCACGCTATTCTACATCAAGTGTAGATGCAAGTGTGAGATAAGGGGAAAGGGCGAGCTAACCACACTGCCATCCTTCCCATCCACCCTACCAACCCCCTGCACACCAGTACAGGCGACAGAAGGCACAGCTGAGAATGCTGGACCACACTGACTTGTGGGACTGCGACTGTATGTCAATCTGCTCTTACGACTGTTTTCAGAGGAAAACAATTGACCTTGAGCACGAAAAACGTTGAGCCTGTGGGTTACCTTACTTTTGGGAAAACACAGTTATTTTGGACTGAATTTTCTGGTTTGTTTTAACAAACACATGGAAATCTGCTCACAGACCTCTAAATAGGCTAGAATAAATGCTAAAACCTGGAGAAAGCTGTTAGCAGCTAAAGATGTTTTGTTACAGGAAAGACCTACGACTTTCCAACTCTACCAGTATTAATGAAGTAATTTTAAGAATCCTTCAGTTCAAATAGCTAAAAGCAGCTGTAATTTCCTCCACAAAACTCTTAGGCCAATCCCTGCAAGGTTATTTTGCTCTCTAAAATATAAAAGAAAGAAGTGACAAGTGGGAAAAAATTTCCACCCCCCTATTTTGCAAAGCTGTAGGTTTGTGATATTTTTTTAAAGATGGAATAATATTTAAATTGGCTTTCCTCCTTGGGGAAATCATAAACAATTAAAGCCCTATCCAAGGTAAACAAAAATGCACCAAACATTCAAGTTCTAGAAGGTACAGCCCAGAGCTGAAACAATTACTAATGATCTCAGAATACAGCAGGCTGGAAGAACTGTATAATATTATAGGTCATCTTATTGCTCAAGGGTTTCCTTAGTCACCAGACTTAAACACCTCTCTGACTAGAGCTCTTTAAAGTGATCTGTAAAACCAATGAGAAAAATGGGAAGATTAGAATAAAAAATTGATCCTTCTCCCCCACATCATATAAACTGGAGCGAACACACTTCAGAATTTATGATTCAGGTTGTATGAAATACTTTCACAGTAACTTCTGTCTGCAATTGCAAAAGAAATGGCTCTGGTTATCTGTATTTGCAGCAGTACAAATAATCAACCCCCTCGAATGCCAGACTCCTGTGCATGCAGGATAAAGGAAAGAGAAACACAATGTATGAAAATTTAAGTTTATGCTTCAACAACAGCTCAAGTGCATTTAAGAATGAATACTTATCTAGAGAAGGTGTCACTCAAGCTTTGGGTTCTAGCATTAAGAAAGGAATAATCATTTGAAGTCATTTAAAGAGGAGCTCTTTCACAAGTGAAACCGGAATGTGGAAGTTACACTGAGAAAACACTACATTATACGCAACTTCCCACAAATTATTTGTTAGTTTTCAAACCTGTAAATTAATCTGGCATTAGCTATGTAGTTCTGTATTTATCCACTGCTTGGAATTTGGCTACGTTTTTGTTGTTGTACTAATCAGGATGCAAATGATACCAACTCCGCTATTTTAATTATTGAGCTTTAGGGAAGGAGGGAGAGAGTACTGGAGTACGTATGGAAGCTGTATGCTCTCCTCTGTTTGTTTCCTGATCTTGTCAAATCTTCATTTAATTGTAAACAAGTTGATTCTCCGCTAACCTGAGCTATCTTGCACCAAGATTTTAAGCAAATAAATAAGTATAAAAAAACATAGAGATTATAAATTAGGGCAGACAAATCTGTATCCAGACTCATGCCTGCAAAGAGCATTCTATCAATATAGTGAAATGCTAATCTCCTAATTAACAACCTAATTAGGTAATTATGGCTTTGCAGAGGGATGCCTAAATGAAATATGACAACATGGTCACCTCTTTATATGGCACCTGTGGGCCTTTTCAGCTGTCACTGCAAAGAGTGCAATATCAATTTGAACAGATGACAAAGTGTTGTCATTTTTCATTCTGATATTGTACTGAATGGTTTGGATAGGAGCAGTTTAGAAAAGCGGCATCTTGCCTGGCTTTTGCCTAATCTAAATATGTGCAAACACTTTGCTTAATTTTTAATGTCTATGATTATGCTTATTTTTCCACGCTGGCTAGCAAACACATCCTAACACATGCGTTACATCTGCAATGTCCTACTGCCCTGACCCACAGCACTGGAATCCCTATCACCCAAATTCACAGCATGCATTCACCACAGTTTACTATCCAAAAAAAGATGAATAATTCAGTTCCTTTTTTAAGGCTTAACTTCCACTTTAGAAATAACAAACCAAAAGAGAGTACCTTTTAAATAACACATGGCATATTCCATTTCATTTTTACCGCTGATGAAAACTCTTTCCCAGAAGTGGGGCAGCAGTTGCTGCCTGCGAGCGGGTAAAGCTGTGCTTCCATTTGCACAGAAGCTAGAAAGAAATACTTTCAACTCTGGTGCTGCACTCTTATGTGGAACCATGATTTTTCACTCATATGCCTAAAACGCTTTAATGACAATTCGCTAGGCTCTAACATTCTGAAGATGAACAAATAAAATACCTACTTGCAAAGAGGAGGATAGAAGCATAGGCTCAGCCTGCTCAAATATTAGACTAGAACTTCACATTTGGCTCCTCTCACTGTGTATTCAGGAACTTAAAAAAACCCCCTAAACTTCATAACCACCTATACAAACTTCAATCTTGGACAAACACAACAGGAAGCTTCAACATTTAAACTTTTTTTTTGCCTGTATAATATTCAGAGATGCTGGGCTCTCTGGGTTTTCCTGGCATTCCTCACCAGCCACGTCCACACTACAACTCCAGAGTGAGCCTGAAGTGCGGCATTATCCCGAAATTGCCTGTATCTCACCTCTACAGCCGTGTCAAAGCTGCGTGGATGCGCTGAAGTCAAACTTGACTGAAAGGTGCTTAAGCATGTGAAGGCCCCTGGCCTTACACAGCTTGCGCTAGGTGAACCCAGGACAAAGCCTGGAGACTTGCTGCAGCCACAGCCAGCCCACAGGCTCCTGGCACAGCACTGCAGTACCACAGCCAGCCTCACTGCACAGAACTCTGGTATTAAGCATAGGCCAAAACAGTTTCACATTTGTTGTTTTCTTCAGTTTGTTGCCATTCCACTTCTGACTGCATGAAAGTACTTTTATTCCATAAAAAGGATGATCATAATCTTGTATTCCATAACATAACAGGGTGCAAGCTGCTTCTGACCTCAAAAATGCTCATGAGGGTAACAGCAACTTAAAAAACTCCCAAAAGTTCAAGCCCCTTTAGGACTCTATGTCAAATGCAACTGGCCAGATTTACGTTTCTTCAACAACAGATGAACCTACCTTTCCTCTGGCTTTTAATTTTCATCTTGACAAATTTTTGGTCTGTTTCCTTCAAGAGCACACAAAACATACTCAAGGAGCTTTGTTTTTCTTTCTAAATAATTGATTCTGATACAGCGCTTCTTGAGCAATAAGGAAACAAGGCAGGGATTACCCTTGTGCTGTCCTGTATAAGAAACTGACCTTATAGACAATGAACAGATGGATATTGCACTTTAATAAAGCGACACATATTAAAATGCTTCTTGGAGTCTTTGTCAGAGGAACTGCTTAATGGAAAAGCCCTTGCTTGGTCACTTCAGACAAGGGGAGGCCAGCTGCTACCAAAACCTTACAGCAAACTCAGTGCATGGCACATCTCGTGCATGAGGCAGTACCACAGTCAGGAACCACCATCATACCAGAGACACAGTCAGTCTGTGGTAGTGTTGCCTCCACAGCACTATTCCATGTGCTGCTAACGTCTGCATGGCCACAGTTCCGCTGCTGCACCCCAAAGCTCACAGCCTGTCCCTTCCAGTAACTAAAAGGGAGCAACAGAGAATAGCCTGAGCTCTCCTTTCCCCTTCCTCAGCCAGGGCCACTGTCCCTCTCCAAAGCCAAGACAGAGCTGCCACGCAAGAGATCTCCTGATCCTACATGGGGCTGTGCAACTTGTGTTTTGCTTATTTGCTGTCCCATTTGTGACTATAAGTGACTCTTCAATGCGGGAGTCTGTTTCTCACACTCACAGCTTAGGAAGGTCAGGAAATTAGCGCTACAGAACACTTACAAATCTTTCTTCCAACCTGCTTCACCTGCCAAGGCCTTTGCTGATCAAAAAGCCAATCCGTTACTTGCTACAACTGGGTGAAACAGTTAAGCAGACAATGAAAGGGTGTAATGAGAAAGACCTGAAATATGACGTGAGAAGGAAATGTACTAAACTGGTTCCAATTCACTGCTTCAGTTATTTCTGTAGTCTATATGTAGGTAATGATCTCATTTTTTTAAATCTAACCCAAAAAAGTGTCCGTGAACAGATCTGCTCTGAACTAGAAAAAATAAATGAGACAGTTTAATTCCCAGCCTTGCACCTACCTGATAAACCCCTGAAACCCAAAATCACATAGAACATACTTGGAAAATCCAAGCCTGGCTCCAGCATTTCCCATTTAGACAATCAATAAGCTTCCACTAACACTGAAATCCATTTGTTGGAGTGTCTTCCAGGAACCCTTCTTGCTCCTCACTGCCATTCCTGCAGCGAGCACACTGGTTCTGATCACCACCTGCCATGCACATGAAAAAAACGAGACCACAAACCAGCAACACATCAACACTTGACAACACTAAAAGCGCCCATCCTGTGAGTACCCAAGCAGTCAGGGCAGGAACCCACAGGCTTTAGAGGCGATCAAGAACGTGAGCCCTGATGCATGCCATCAGTGACCCAGGTGAAGCGGCAGCACTGGGCCAGCTCAGACCCCTCCGGCTTATGAGCAAGTGCAGAGCATTTCCAGTGCAGCCCCTAAATCCAGCACCCCTCTGCCTGATTTACCAGACACCCAACTCCAGCAGCGGAGCCCCGCATCCCACTTACCTGTTTTCCCTTTACAGCGCACTGCCAGGTGTTCCGCGGACAGTGCCGCCTGCCCTGCCGCAGCACCTTGCTCCACCGGGGGACGTTAACCCCGCCTCGCTCCGCACCAGAAGCTGCCCCGAGCCGCCCGGGCACCGGCTGTGACTGTCTGCGGAGGCCCGAGAAGCCCCGGGTCCTCGTACGCCAGCGGCGTTCCCCCGGCACCGCAAAGCCTCCCGCGTCCCTGTGACATGTCACCTCATCCCGCGGACTGACCACAGGCTTTTACACCGAGGAACAAGGGCGGGGTTACAGCACGGAGCGTCGCTGCCTCGGTGAACCCCCTGGACGCCCCGTGCCGGTACCGGGCAGGCACCCCGCAGCTGGGCCCAGCAACGCCCCGTGCCCGCGACGCGCACCGCAGCGCCCTACACTCCCAGGCTTCACCCGCCGAGCCGAGCCGCGCCGGGCAGAGCCGCTCTGCGGGGCCGGGCCGCGGCAGCCGCTTCCGGGTCCGGAGGACGCCACGGACCGCTCAGCGCTGGGCCGCGCCGCGACCCGGAAGCACCGCCCGCGGAAGTGTCCGTTCCCGTCGGGGGAGGGCCGTGCGTGTGCGTGCGGCGCGGCGGGGCCCCGCTTCCGGCCGCCGGGCTCGGTCCCGCGGCGCTCGGGAGCCGCGGTTCTGTTCGTGTGTAGTCCGACACTGGGCCCGGGAGTGCGAGTGACCCGAGAGCCGAGCTGCCGTGCCTGCCCGCGGTTCTGGGGCACCGCCGGGAGGCCGTTGTAAAGGCCAGTTACAGGGCAGGACCGCTAACGAGCCGTGGTAGAAACGCTCACAAAGTCTCTCGGAGCCGCACGAGGAGACCCGCGGTGCTCGGCGCTCACTGCGGGGCCAGTTCCGCTGGGTGGCCCTTGCAGGACCCGCCACCGACCCGGGGGTTGGTTTGTGACTTTAAACCAAAGCTTCCACCGAGCACCCGGTACACAGGCAGAAATGGGATCCTTTAGACACAGGTAACTTGCAAAGAAAAGTGATTTAATGATACTGACCGGGCTTACAAGTGTGAGAGCCACCCGTCTGAGGCCGGTGCTCCATCTGTCTCCAGTCTCCAGCATGGGGACAGTGGGCGAGCCTAGCCGCTCCCTGCGGTCTGTTCTCAAGCCTTGCGCCGTCTGGAACTGGGGACGTCTGCTGCTCCCGGGCTCGCTTCTCTTGCAGTGTCTGTCCGTGGCCTGTTGTCCCTTCTCAGGCTCCCTGCCACAGCCATCCTCCACAGCTTCCTAGGGAAGCGGTGAGACAATCTGTTTTAATTGCAGGGCAAACTGTGACTCGCAGTCTCTGAATTCACATCAGCAAAAGCAGCCTTTAGGAAGGATGGTGCTGGAGGGCAGGGAGAAGCAGGACTGAGTGCCCCTGCAGTGGAGATAATGTGTTTGATGCTGCAAAGAGAGGATGATGAGGGCTGATATAAAAGGCTGAGCAAGGGCAGGGAGCTGAAACCGCTGTAGTCACGGCGGACAGCAGGGAGCTTGAAGTCAGAACCGGATACTCAAAAGAGTAGTAATAAAAAAAGATCTTTGGAATAGCATTCTTCATACAGCTGAATGACACTAAGAACATGTTTGCTCATATCAGAAAATGGTGCCGTGGTCAAGATGGGAGGTAGAAATTTAATGAGCATTCTAATTGCTCAGAGCAACAGTAGCAGCATAGTTATGTTAGCCAGAAGTAATCCACTGCTGTGAAGGGTGAGAGTTAAACTGGTGTGAGATGATTAAGGGTACCAAATCAAACGCATGACATCCAAGTTACGGTCCTGAGTGAAGGTACGATGATGGTGATGTCAGCTGTGATTGAGAGAGGAGGCAAGTGAAAGCCAAGGAAGAAGATTAAGAGCTCTGTGTTAGCCACGTGGAGTGGGAGTTGTCAGCTGTACGTCCACAAAATGTCAGAGACGAGGATGAGGATTTAGTTTGGACATGACTTCTTTCAACTGCAACTGTCCATCACAGATCAAGTACGTACAGTGAATTAAATACCAGTCTAATTTCTGCTGGGACTCTCTATTGCCACGCTACAGGTGGTATTCCCTTCCTTGAGGGCTCTGTTGCCATAGCTTTGTTGCGCACAAAACGCGAAGAAAGTAGATCAGAATTAAAGTCACTTCCCGTACATACTTGCGTGGGGCAGGCGTCCTACGTAAGTTCAGTTTGGGGGTGGCAATGATCTAAAGATAAGCCCTTTATAGAATGATGCCTTAATTATCTGTGACACAGATATATATATTTTCTTTTCACGGTTTTGGCAACCTATATGTAATATATTCAATACTAAAGTCTGGTCTCCGAAGAGGCCGCTTTACTGTGCAGCAGGGAGCCCTCTCTGGACGATGCTGCCTCATGACAGGGCTTGCCCGTGAGGAATGCGCTCGGGCACGGCCACACCGACAAGCAGGCCACCTCTGATCGGGGCCACCACGTCCGCTCCGCTCCTCACGGCCGAAGCTCTAGGTAGCGGGCCAAGGCCAGCCTCCCGCCGTAACCCGGGCTGGCAGGCGCGGCAGGCCAAGGCCGGGGCCGGGGGCTGCTCCCGGTGGGGCCGAGCCCGGCCCGGCAGCGGGGCTGAGGGGAGCGGCGAGGCCTCAGCTCGGGAGTTACCATAGCAACGGCAGGGGCGGGGCCGGAGCGGCGCTCGCCCCGGCCACGTGACAGTTCGAACTGGCCAATCAGAAGTTTCTCAGCCGCGGGGCGGGGCCAGGCGGGCTCAGTCCCTCCCCGCGCGCTCCGATTGGCCAGTGCCGCCTGGGGCGCCCAGCCCCTCGCACTGCGATTGGCCGCCGCACCCGCCGCTCTCAGACCGGTGCCCCCCGCCGCCCCTCCGGGAGCTCCGCCGCCGCCGCTCGGCCCGGCGGGAGGGCGCTCCGGCGGATCCGGACCCGTGAGCGGGCGG
>JAOEHY010028467.1:4772-22326 GCA_025447955.1 Psilopsiagon aurifrons
GGGACACCTCACACCAGACCAGGTTGCTCCAAGCCCCTGTGTCCAACCTGGCCTTGAACACTGCCAGGGATGGGGCATTTACCACTTCTCTGGGCACCCTGTGCCAGCGCCTCAGCACCCTCACAGAGAAGAGCTTCTTCCTTATATCCATCCTGAACTTCCTCTGTTTCAGTTTGAACCCATCACCCCTTGTCCTATCGCTACAGTCCCTGATGAAGAGTTCCTCTCCAGCATCGTTGTAGCCCCCTTCAGATACTGGAGAGCAATTCAGAGCAATCTTTCAGTTCTACATGCAGAAGGACATACCCATGGATCTCATTGAACTATGTGATTCAGAAAGCCAGTACCTAGGTGATGGTTTGGAAGTACAACGCTGCTCCTGTATGAGTTTACACGGCACCTACCCCAGAGGAGCCCTAATCTGTGTTACGGACTCTTGGTGCTACTTTAGAACAAAAAAGAACAGCAATTTGTAAATGAATCAGGGAGATTTTCAAATCAGTTCTCTTCAGCAAACAGCAATTATTGAGATGGCTGCAGTAATCGCTGAGGACTGAGCGTGTAAAATGCTTCCAGATATGGAATTGGATTCTATAAACATATAATTCTTTTATCAATAATTCTTATGAGCAGGCTTCTTTCTACATGCTCCCTTTTGCCAAAACTCTCCCCTCTATTATATGAGCTTCTTTGATGGATAAGTGTGGATTTGTTGGTATACAAATTAATTTTGTTATTGACTAAAACAAACATTTGGAGGATAAGAATGCCATTGCTATTCATACCTAAAGGTAATCAATACAGGTATAGAGAAATAAATACTTGCTAACCAAGTAAGCATTCTCTCTAGCCTTATTCCCTTTTACTAACCCCCACGGGGCTGTTCCCTGGCTGCTGTTCGTGTGAAGAAAGCATTGAGCTGGAACAGCATTTAGGTCTTGTTACCAGACAAGGATCACAAAGAGAAACTCCTCTCCTGGTCCTGGCTCTTCCCATGCTCCAGCTCAGCACTCACTCACTCCTAACAACTTATGCCTACTTTTTGACTGCGGTGGTGGTAGTTGTTTTCCATCATCAGTTTATTAGCCCCAGAACAGTGTAGAAGGAAGAAATCCCCTCTTGAAGTGGGTTGATACCTGGTTGGGGACGGCAGGCAGCAGTCCGTGGCTAGTGTTTGAGAGGATGCGAGGGGGTCTTAACGATGACCATAGAATCAACCAGGTTGGAAAAGACCTTTGAGATGCTGAGGACACAGCGCAAGCGGGGTCTCACGGGAGCAGAGGGGCAGCATCACCTCTCTACCTGCTGCTCACGCTGCTTTTGATGCAGCCCAGCACACGGCGGGGTTCTGCGCCCCGGCGCGCCCTGAAGCGGCTCGGTTTCAGCTGGGGGCTAACAGAACGCCGGTTCTCAACTTCGCTTCCTTCAAGCACTGCTTCGCAGAGGAAATGCCGCAGCGGTTATGGGTTGGCGGCCGCTGTGGGGCTCGCTGCTGCCCGGCGAGCCAGCCCCGGCGCTGCTCCATGGAGCTGGGCTTTGGCCGCCCCATTCCCTTCCGCGCAGCGCAGCCGAGCCCGCGGGTGCCTCTCCCGCCGGGCCGGGCGCCTGCAGCGCGGCGGCGGGGCGGCGGCGGAAGGCGGAGGCAGGGCGAAGGGGCGGGAGGCGGTTAGTCGGGATCCGCTGGGGCCTCGCCCCGCCCGGCCGCCGTAGAGGCAGGCTGCTTCGCGGTGCGGTGTCCTCGGGCGGTTTGGGTTGTGCTGTTGCTGGCTGCAGGAGGGGTCCCCCGGCACTGTGCGCCGGGCGCCCAGGCGCTGGCGCCAACCCCGGCTGCCCCTCGGCCCCTGCGTTCCCACTTCAAGGACTGTGTCGTTCTCTCCGCCATGAGGCCTTCACTGTTTGCCATATCAGCGACTTCCAACTTTGTCAAATCTACGGATTTCATCGGGACGCTGCGTTCTTTTCACGGCAAAGGATGAGTGAGTTTGTTAGGTAAAATGCCTTCCAAGGTCAGCCCTTCAGAAACTCTCTAGGTTAGCTCTCAAGATAATATGCTGCATTGATTCTGTCACCTTATGTTACTGTACCATGCCTCGCGTGCTGCATCTCCACTGGCTTCCCCAGGTGACACCATGACACATTGTCTTCTTAGAATCATAGAATCACAGAACAGTTTGGGTTGGAGAGGACCTTAAGAGCATCAAGTTGCAACCCCCCTGCCACTGGCCAGGACACCTCACCTTAGACCAGGTTGCTCAAAGCCCTGTCCAACCTGGCCTTGAACACTGCCAGGGATGGGGCAGCCACAACTTCCTTGGACAGGCTGTTCCTGTGCCTCACCACCCTCACTGTAAAGAACTTCCTTGTATGTAACCAAAACTGCCCCTGTTTAAGTTTTAACCCATTGCCTCTTGTCCTATCACACCCCTTGTCCTATCACTGCAGTCCCTGATGAAGAGTCCCTGTCCAACATCCTGGTACGCCCCCTTCAGATACCGGAGGGCTGCCCACATTTGTTTTCTCCTAGGAAAGCTGTACTCTGTCCAGAGAAAATGAACGAGCTACGTTAACATAATGTACCTTTGGCAAAGTCACATTGCAGTGTATCTAATTTCCCATTCAGTGCCACATCCTTGCACTGTACATTGTGGAGAGAATGCAATTTATTTTTTTTTTTGTCTTCTATCTTAGTATTTGCTACTTCTCTTTCTTGCTGCTGCTTCACCTCACAGACATCTTTACATCTTCTCTCAAGGACACAGGCATTAAAAGCAAGAGCTGCATTAGCTCCTACAAAGCAGTGAGGCTGCCGCCAACCTGCTAGTCAGAGGCAAGGCTCACACCACATGTCTCTGGAAAATTCTCACTGGCATAGCTCAAGGCATTGCCGTTTCCATCTGTCTCTCCCACCTCCTTATCAGGCATGACTGCCCCTCAAAGCAGAGTTTGTATGAGAAGCTATTTCCAGCCCTTGCAATTCGCATTTTCATGCATTAGCTTCTGAAGGTGAGGCGGAGATATTTTCTCAGTCTGTGAGCTGTGCCAGTTAGGTCTGGTCCCTTACTACATTCTCCCACCCCTGGTGTAAGGATGAATAAATAGCTAACAGCACCTTCAACCACTACATCAAGCTCTGCTATGGCTTGTTTGGCAGAACCTACAGCTAGATAAATTGATTTGCAAGTGGAAATGATGCCAAGAAGATCACATTTTTTACCACTCTAGGGATGTATATAACTGAAGTCCAAAGCCCTTTGCTTTTCCAAGGGATTTTTTTGATGTCGGTGTTTTTACTAAAAGATTATCTTTTCCTCAGAGTAAACACTGTTTATCAGTAACAGAATCTTTGGTTAGTAAAAAAGAAAAAAATCCCATGCTGCTTTCTGCTCAAGGAGCTATGTATTCAGCAGGTGACAGTGTATCAAAACATTTTCCTGAACAGAGGAACTGTATTTAACATCAGTAAGGGGTGCTCTTTTCAAAAAGCGAACTCTGATAGTTAAGAAAACAAGTTAAGGTTGAAAGGGCTATGTTCCTGAGTCAATACTGAAATTAATGAAATTTAAATCTGTCTGAATTGAATCAAAAGACAATGGAGAATTCTCAGAAAAATGTAGTATCTGAAAAGCACCGATGCTCTGTGCATATGATGGCATACTTGCTTACATTAAGGCATAATGCTTTTCCTAAGATCTTCATTTTGTTGGCCACACAATGGTAAATATGACAATGGTAATAAGGATAGACTTTAAAAGAAAATCTGAGATGAACCTTTCAAAAGAGAATCTAATGAGTATGTTAGCAAATATGGCAAATATTCCAGTTATTTAGCAGCATAGAAGTGCTTATCTTCTGTTTTTATTGTTAACAACATGCTTTCAGTTGTATCATGCACATACTCTAGCTTTCTTAATCATCAGAACACCATTACATTTGCACAAATAATGTAGGCCTTTGCTTTATTGTTATTATGAATGTACGGGTTTATGTTTGAGTAATAGATTGGAAATTTTCAGACCAAATGATGATGAAATTGATGTTAGAAATTCTTTTCTGTTTTGAATTGTAGCCCATAATTTAAAAGAAGCAAATCAACTATACATCTGAGAAAGATGAACAAAAATATGTGATTCTTTATCTTATTTTCTTTCAAACCTTTTTGTTAAGAAGTACATTTTTTCTGTCTTTTGAAAAGAAAGTGGGATGTACTCAAGTGTTGGTCCCCAGGAACACATCAGGAGGTTATCAACACATGGTGTGCTTTCATTACTATTTATGTCATGGCTCTTCTTTGTCATGTAATGTTCAAATAATTCTAGGTAAATAAGTAATCAAAGCCATCTGTTACCATAACAATTAAGGGAACAGTGATTCTGCCAAAGAATGAAAATGAGCTGGTCAGCCTCAGGACTATATGACTGATTATGTCCTTATAGGGGCAGCAGCAGAGCGCAAGAAATATGAAAATTATGACGATGGTGATTTTCAGTCATTCTGCTTCCACAAAATGATACTTAAAAAAAAAAAATAAAGTGCAAAATTGTCCTTTACAAGTCCACAGGACAGACATGGAACTATTGCTCATACATATTTCATATCACTGGTTAAGGTCATCATCGGACTCATAATTATTATGCATTTTATCTGCATTTACAAAGACAGCTCCCCAAAAGTAATGAGATTCTGCCTTAAAACCGACTATTCTAATTTGACCTTTCTTGGTGTCTCAATGTACTGTTACTGTCCCCCAGGTGCACAGTTTTACATGAAGGCAGCCAAACAGAGGAATTGTGCAACACAAGATTTAAAAAACATAGCTTGAGAACACCATAGGACATGTACTGGATCAGATCAAACAGTCAATTTAAGCCAACATTTTGCCTCTAGCAGTGACCAGGAGCAGGCATTTGGAAAACATTATAATCAACAAAAATGATCAGTTGATCCCCTGGTTTCTCTCCTGGCTCCTGGCACTTACTGGAGCAAGTAATGACTCCATCATCTTTTCCTCCACCACGTTCATGCCTATAGCTCTCTCATCACTCATCTTATTTTCAAGCTGAAGAGGCCTAGTTTTATTTAATCTTATGTGAGATGAATGCCTTTCCATGTTTCTGATTCATCTTGTTGTTCTTTATAATTTTTCAAATAGTTCCATGCTATTTTCTGGGATAGCATGTGGGTATACAAAGGCATAATGATGTTTTCTGTTTTGTTCTCATTCCCAACATTTTACTTGCCATTTTGAAAAGTGTTGAATGCTATCCACAGAGGTTCAAAAACTATTTCCAAAGTTGTAGTAATTAATTGTTTTGTTACAATTAGGTTTATTTACCCCGCCCCCCACTACTATGCATTTTTCAGTACTATCGGCTATTTTACTGTGTGATTTGACATAGGATCATATAAGCTTCAGCACCTCTTTTCTTATGGCATCAAGAACAGCCTTGAAGAACAGAGGCCCAAACAGAGATGCTGCTAAGAATGCACTAGTAACTTCTCTCTGTCATGAAACTTGACCATCAGCTCTACCTCTTTGTCTCCTCCTACCTTTATTTGCGTATTAATTCTGAATGGAGCCTGTCTTCTCACCCTATGAGAAATTAGTTTTGTAAAAGTATTTAATGTTTACAGTAAACATGTTGTAAACATATCTGTTGTAACAGGTTTCTCCAGAGACAGGCATATAGCAGCACTGACCAAGCCTGAAAAACGTAGGAGAATGTTACAAGGCCATCTGCTAGGTAATGGCCATTCTTTTTCTGGTTGCCAGCATATGTTGACCGAATATTCTTACTTGACTAATATAACTTGATAACCCTTGTTGTTCTTGTTCTGTACAATAGTTGTTCTGTACAATACTGTTCTCTTGAATTTTTGTTGCATTATATGTGCTTGTGAATAGGCAGACAGGCACCACATGTGCATACAAAGTTTTCCGTTGAGATCCTCCCCAGCTAAAAACCACTAGAACTGCCACTATGATTTCAGATTTCACTGCTAGAAGAGATCATCTTATCTGTCTTCTTACACAGTCCAGGTCTTACTTTGTTATTTCAACACATTTTTGTATGACTTGTTGATTTAGCAGAGACACTAGTTCCTGCTGGACGTGCCTGTGTCACATCCCTTTGCTTTAACAGCAGCAACTCATACCTGTGCAAAGTGCCAGAGATTCTCCTTGTGGTCTCCAAAGCTGGACAGAAACTACAATGCTGTGATTCAACCAGGAGTGTGCATATGTGCCTTACCTTAGCCCAGCTCCATCAGGTATCTGTGCTGTTGGCCTGCAGTGAGTCACCTCTCAACGTAGGTGTGCCGAATTACGCAAACCACTGTAGGGTTGTGACTCAACATGAAGCTGTAAAGCCACTTCAGCCCAGGTTGAAACAGGTCTTTAAAAATATGTCTTTGCATGAGTTAAAGATTTCAAGTAGTAGACTTGAAACCCACAGTGACTGCTGACAGTTGTGACTCTTGAATGAATACTTCCATTGAGGTAAATGGAACTCATACAGTGACTCACAGTTACTCACCTGTGTTTGTCTAGGAAGGGACTTATTTCAGAGGGCATCACACCCTTATCCACTAGGTACCTCCAACAATGTAATACTGCTTCTTCCTAAAATAAGCCTGTAAATCTTTACTACATTTGAATTTAAAAGACAAAGAATACTTAAAGTCTTGATGTGAATCACCAAAATCACTTGCTCTACACCTAACCAAAGAATAAACCTTTACATGGAATGATGCTGTATCAGTGCAGGTTAAAAGACTGTGCCCATAACATTAGTTATACATATATATAGCACACACTGTAAGAAGAACTATGGGGTGACCCTAATCATGTACTTACTTGAAAACTGCAAGACTGAACTCAAACCCTCCCTAAATATGCACAAAATCAGAATTAGTAGGGGAGTTATTTTGAGTTTGGGTAATGCTTTTCAGCACAAGAGGATGTGAAGTGAAGAGGATGCGCAGTTTTGTCTTGAGGGAGCAGAGTATTAGAAAGTGTTTGGAGGCAGTTTAGAAACAGAGAAAGAAATATATAAACAACTGATTGTATTTAGTGTGTTTTATAGTGTTCTTTGCTATAACAGCTGCATATTTGAGAGAGAGGCACATAAAGACTAATTACTTCCTCAGATTCCTGGTATCAAAAAAACTCTTGTAGCAAGGAAACTCCAGTACATCTCCTGATTTCCAGCCAGCATGGTAACAGCTGAATCATTTAGTCCCTCTGTCCACTTGTTTGCTGTGCATCATGGAAATAAAATCACCACCCCTTCTCCCTTTCCCTGTACACATACACATACATATTGACATTTTGGGGACTTTTCAGAAATCAAAAAATACTGGCATTGCATAAAGATGTCAAAAAACAGTAGCAGAGATGACAGTTACATTAATACAGAATTACTATTCATATCCACATCAAGTATAGCTGTAGGTGTAATATCTTTATTTATTAGTTTCATATAAATTTCCTTCCTAAATCTCAGGCATTTATAATGACTCATGACAGAAGTACATCACATCTTGTCCTGAAGGAAATTTTATTGAAATGGACCTGTGGATTGACATTTGTCAGAATGCATTTACTTAACATACGAAATATTATCATGGCAGAAGACATTACACTGAAATTTTTTGTAGTGAAATATCAAGACCTCCTGCTGGCCATGCAAGCACATTTCACAGAAGTTTTTAGTTGGCTAAAAAACATCAGAAGACTTTCTTAATCACTAGATTAATCACAAATAATAACAATTTAATGCCAAAAAAGACTTGTTTATAAGCATTTTTTAGGGATAAACCTGTAATTTTGCTAAACTGCATTTTGGGTTCTTAGCTCAAAACCCATTTTTAAAGTGTACATTGGATCACTTGAATCTGATAATTTTCACAATTACACTGAATTTATACTGTAGTTTGAAGTCAAGTACAGGAGCACTTTATTGGTTCCTGTATATGGGTAAGTGTATTTTGGGGGTCAAATTTACATATAATATGTCTTTTAAGAATTCTTTTCTGGCTTCAAGATAAAATGCCAGCTCTGAAATCCAAATGAGGTTCAGATTTGTAACTGATAAAACTTTATTCATTTCACTGGAACTGCAGCCACCAGTCTTTTGATTCTAAATAATTTTATTCAAAACTGAAACTGCAACACAGAACAACAGTGAGACTCTCGACACATCTTCCCATAGTGCACTGCTAATGTTCTCACCTATTGACCTAATAACCTATGAGGGAATTTCTGTCATGGTGTAGAAGGTCAAACCGTATCCTGATTTCAAACAGCAGACAAATATCTACCAGGTAAGTACTACAAGAACACCAGATTAATTTACACTTTTAAACACACCATATGGTTTGATTACAAATGATATGCTGTTTTCCTCCATATAACACCTAAGCATCTCTGACACATTGGAGAAGCTTAGATTTAAAAACATAATTAAGAAAATTAAGTACAACTATCTTCTTGTTTTGTTCCCAGCTAACCTATGTAATTGAGTTATACATATATAAATAATATTTGCTTCTCAAAGCTTTGTGACATCATATTTTGAAGCAAAATATTACTTGTTCTCTATCACACAAATAGCATAAATGAATCTCACTTCCCTTATGTTTACTGAAGGAAGCACAAAAGCTGTCTTGCACACAGACAAGTGCTTTCTTTGTGAACTGTTACAGAAACTTCCCAATGCACTTCCTCTGAATCCAAGCCTTCCTTATGTAAGTTTAGCTCAGCTTCAACTTCCTTCTGCTATTAGGAACCAGCATATTACTCCATTCTAAAAAATTAATCTCCATTTTGAATTTAATAATCTCCATTTTGAATTTAATAGAAGCTTATAAAATAATATTGGATGACATGGAAGTAGCTTCTGATGGTCTGCAAATTTGGCAGAAACAAACATGGGGGGAGGTGCTAATGATTCCAGAACTTATACATGTATTTCTGCTCTAAAAAAATAAATGACTGTATTACAGTGCTAACAGGAAATAGAAATGGGAGGTGTAAATTTATTGTTTTCTTTAGACAATCAGTTGCATCATAGACTAAGCAAAGCAAGTCAGTGTAGGATGAGGAACTTCCCAGCTACATAACCAAGGTATGCATGTCCATCAGAGAGAAAACGTACATGTGGGCACAGGTATAGTATTTGGGATAAGGTACAGGGGAATTATTAGCCATTCTTCTCGAGAGCACATTCAGGAGAGGTGGGTCTTAAAATGGAAATAAAAAACAGAACAAGGACTTTTTCTCTGGTATTTTACAGAGTCACGTAGCTGAAACCATAAGAGGGCACTTGACAGAAGTCCTCTGCGTGAAGAAAAACTGGAGAAACAAGCTAAATGAAAAGCAACTGATCATTAGACTGACCAGTGGCTCAGTTGTGGGTCAGTTCTGTCTAGTACTAAGGGACATATGCAAAACCAACTTTTCCCCTTTCATCCTACTGAATTATTTCACACACTAGTGGAAGCAAAGGGGAAAAGAGATCTAATGGAAAAATGTAGTCAGAGCCTAACCTCTTGTTTTTATTTAAAAGGGGGGGTTGTGACCTTTCATGCTCTAATCCTCTAGAAGACTTCCCTTGACCTCAGCTAACACCTTCTCAGTGCAGCTTTTAGAAGAAAGACTGACCATGATGCACACAGTTTAAAATGGCCAATGTTTCACTAGGATGTACATTAGCCATGGAAAACTGTTTATCTGCAGATGCTAGCAAAATAGGACTGCTGTGAACTGCATAAAGAACAATTAACAATATCCCTGAAAAGCTGGGAGGCATTTAATAAATCACTGGGTAAAGTGCAGTGGCTAAAATTTTGGGTAGGAGTTGAAAGATCACTAGTTTTCTTGAAGACTTTTAAGCTGTATTACCTGTGCGTATACCTTACATCGGTATTAATCTCACCAGACTTTAGCTACCTGAAAATAAGGTGTCTATTTCAGGTTAGTTACTTTACTAACTCTCTCCTTGTATACACAGTTACGTCTCTACAGTAAAGAAGACAAATACCTCACCTTCCAAAAAGCACCACTATAAGAGCTTCAGTAAGTAGGTCAGAGGTGGCAACTAACGTTGAGATAGCTAAAGACGCATGGCAAAATGGTAGTTCATTTGTCACAACTGTAGGCTAAGAGACATATAAGCTAAAGTACGAAGGCTGTATTGTTGACCCCATTCTATCAATTAACCAAAGATTCTCTAAGCAAAAACAGAAATTATCCTCAGTATTAATAGCTTCTCACAATAGCAAGTAGTCATCAATAAAGACTTGGTACATCAGTTAATTGGTTACTGCAGATCAGAATGTTTCTGCCACAGAGGTAAACAGAAGGTGGAAAATCTAGTATCTCACATCAGAAGAAATGCAGGCAGTTTTTCATTCACTTACTTTCTAAGGAATACACATCCTTTATTTCATTACTGGGAAGTAGAATTTGTATGTGTTCCCAAGCTAAAAACTGACTGCACAGCCTATTTTTCTCACAGGTCAGATGTGAGGAAACACAGCCATTTCACTTCCTTCAAAATCTCTATATAAAGAGAGGAGGAAAATGGGACCAGACCTATTGTTCTTACAGTTTCCTTCCTCCTTTTTCACTATGCCTCATTCAAAAAAGCAAGGGTCTGCCACTTTGAGTTCATCATCTCTGTTTAGTGTATTTGGGTATTTAATAATATGTAAGTTGCTGTTGCAGTATACAGACAATATCAGAAAATCCTGTATTGAAAAAAAGGTTGTATGTCAAAGGTAGCTGCTGCCTCTTGTTTTTCTTTCATATAAAATATAGTAGCTCTTCATTCAAAGCATCCTCTCTCTTCTAAGATCAAAAGATCAAATTACACAATTAAATTAATTAGCTGCCTGCACAATCTCAATAAACTATTCTGGGGTTTTCTTTTTCTCAGCTGTTTTTCCTAAGTCTTCAGTCATTTGAATGGATGGAGTATGATGATCAAATACAAGCAAGTGAAGTTTGAAGTACATTTGGCTCACTCTTGGCTGTCCTAATCCAAGGCATTTTGCTAGGGTTGCAGTAATCCTCATTGGAATGAACTGAAAGTGGTATGAGAAGTTTCTGTTCTTACTTAGCGATGAGCTGTAACTGGAGAAGTAAGCATGAGCATGCTGTATGCTCCTAGCAAGCCCTGCTGTGCTGTCCAGCGCTATTTCCTCTATCTGCAGGAGATCCTCCTCGAAAGAATTGCAGGGATTGTGGCTGAGGCTTGTCCTCTCCATCTCTCAGACACCTATAAAAGCAAGCACTACCCAGACATTTCTCAAAGCAGGCCATGAAAAAACTAGTGCATACCTCTCAGAGTGGGGAGAAGGAGGATGAGATAGCCTGCTACTTTCTAGCACCTGCTCAAGCTAGGAGTTCAAGTCTGCCACTTTAGCCAGGTAACAGCAGTAGGTGGACTCCTGCAAAGAATCAGCATTGCCTTCTATTGCAAACATTGTTTGAACTAATGGGAAGTACAAAGGAGATACCAATTCAGGACACAGCCTTTCAAGTCAGAGGGGCAGCTATATTTTCTAATCCCTCTTAGCCTGAAAGAAAAGGAGCATGGGAAGAGTAATGATACAAAGAGCTGCTTTTATTTCACCTTCCAGAAAAAGAGAGAGACACACTTCATGCACTCAGAGTATTCTCTTCACTCTGTCACAGACACAAATCCTGGCAAAGGAAGGGCTTTGGTGGGAAGTACATAAAAGGGCACATACAAGTTTGCAGTTACATGAAAAAAAGTGTGGATAGTGAAAGATGCAGTTGTCTCTGTATTTATGCATGCATATTCATTCCATCCTGCCAGCTTCTAATAAGCTCATTTTATGATTAATTTAAAGAACTATAAGATCTGAACCATTTTCTAGAAGGAACAGGGACAAATAAAGTACTTGGCAATGATTCCACTTAAATTCAAAGAGCTATAGTACTATATAGGCTTAGCCCCAATTCTACCAAATACAGTCCCTCCAAAATGGCTGGAACAGAACATGATGTTTTGAAACCAAAGAAATGTAATTTCTTTAGAACATCTGAATGTGTGCTAATCAAGTATATTTCTACTCTGCTCAAATAATAGGCTTAGTTCAAATAACATTTATTGATTTTTCATTATAGGACTGTTATTAGCATTTGCTAACTGAGTCAAGTTTAGCAGGAAATTATAATGGTAAGAGCTTTGCTTCAGGAATTATTTATACACTAACAAGAAAACTACATCTTTCTTCTCTGACATCTTGAGTCTCTTAATGCAAGCAGAAGAACTTCCAATTCTGTGTATGTTGTATATGTGACTAGGAATGGTAGTGCATTGAAAATACTACTGTATTTCAAAATAGTTTATGCTCCCCAAAACACTACTATAGATACAAAATTATACTCTTCAGCTATTATTCTAGATTTTACAATATATGTAAGTTGGGGACATAGAAGTGCTATCAGTGACCTAAAGGTAAGCAGGGGTTTAGCTGTGGGGGCCAGAGCCAGCTGCCAGAGGGGCAGACATGGCCAGGGCCAACCTTGTGCCATGGGAACTGCCTTCATCTTGGGCTGTGCCATGGGGCCTGGCCAGAGCTGAAGCCCCAACACATTGCAGCCCTGCCTGTCCCTGGCCATGGGCCGCTGGTCCAGACCTCCTAGCCCTGCCTGGTGCCCTGCCCAGGGGCGTGGGATGGGATTTTCATGGGCAGATACGGCTACTGCATGTCCTTTCATCATGTTTGGTTCCCAGCTTCCCTGAAAATGTGTGGATAAAGAGATGTAATTGTGAATAGACCTTCAAAATAAGATGTTCAGGGGAAAAAAACCTAATGGAAAAAACCCCTTGCACATAAAGGTTAGAAAGTGTGAAGAAATGGGAGTGTAAAACATATTAAAGCTATATATACATACAGAGAGATATCTTATTTATCAGACTCCTTCTTACAGCCACCACAGATGGAGCATACAGCATTCTTAATATCCCTCCTATACCTCAAAGATCAGAGAAATGTCATAACAGTGTTGCTTTTAACAAAATAAGATTTGAAAGCACACTGGGGTGGTTTTGATCTAGAGGACTTTAAGAAAAAGAAATAAGCTAATTATTGCTATTTTAAACAAATAGACAGAGTTTTACATTTTATGTATCTTAACATATCAAGAGCAGCCCACATCACCATGGACAAAAAGGAAGGGGCGCACATCCTTGGGAAACTGATCTTAATGGAAAACAGCTAAAACAATGGGCTAAGTCAAATTTTGGCCAAGAGGCAGAATCACACTTTGAAATAACAAACACATGAATCCAGAACAGAAAAGATACCAAAGCACAAGGAAAAGTCTAGTTAGAGTATCAATCCCAAGAACACCAATACTGTGGAGGATTGTATTCCTAGTGTGAGGAAGAAATATGTGAAAAAAAAGGTTGAAGGGAGTTACTAAAATCCTTAAGTAACAGATTATAATGGAAAACTGTTAAGGAAAAGAATAGTAAGATGGAAACTAAAATCTAAGTAAATGGAAAGGAAAAGATACATTTATATATACAGCTAAAAGCGGAGAACAGGAAAAGGAAGGAGTATGTGTAAGAGATGTGAAATTCTGCTTTCAGCACCTCTTCCTACCTTGTAACCAATTTCTGACAAATTCGTTAATGTGCCAGAAGTTTCCTGAAGTGGCCATTAGCTACCTTCCCAGACAGCAATCATTATTCAGTGGAATAATGATCCCTTGGGAAGGGATCACATCCTCCATCAGCAAGTCACAGCGCACTTCCACATTCAGGGAGCAAGAGGCAAGAATGAGAGGTACCGTAACAATAAGAACTGATCAAGGTTCCAGGCAGACAGGAGCTAAGTAAATAAAGGTAGTGAAGAAGGTGTAAGATTTTTTTCAGACTAGGTGGGGCTTCCGTAATTTAAATTTTAGGGCTTCAAAACAAAGAAAGATATTGAGGGACTACAATGGTAACCCAAATCATTAAGAAAAAGTAATCTGAATATAACTTTACCATACTTCAAAGAAGTTGTTCTCAATATGTAAATAATTTTATAACGACTTATGTATGTGAGATAGTGCCAAAAAGTACAAAGAAAAGTTAAACTCTCTTACTCCTCCTGACTCGATGAAACTGTAGAGAATATATTTATAAAAGAGGATGCACACACTGTCATGAATAATCTGTAAAAAAATACGGCAGCAAGACCAGAGGGATTTATAGTTAAATGCTGACAGACTCTAAAAGGAACTTTAATTTCTTTAAGAAGAGATTCGTTTATAGTATCATGCAAGCAGGAGACATCCCCTCCCTTTGGAAGAAACCAAGATAGTTTTAAAATTTAAAGAGAGGTGGGATTTGAACAGCTGCTCAGGCTTTTGAAGTGCTGAGGTACATACGAAAAGTCACCCTCCCTTCAATCCATTAGCTAAAGGAATTCCTTTCTGGAACCTACCAAATACATATAGCTGTTCTGTGGTGATAGTAGGTGCCCCCTCCCCATTTTGAGATGCAGAGATGAAATCTCATGCAGAAATCTGCCTAAATCATACATGAGTAAAAGGTTTCTCCTTTACAGTTATCTTCCACTTTGATTGTTTTAATTGAAAAAGTTTTCCTTTAGAGGTTTTAATTTGACTATGTACTCCTTTCAATCATTTGATGCATTTGGATGAAAGAGAAAAGGAGGCAATTTTAAAAACATACAACTTTTACAAGGACTATGATAGATATATACAAATTAAAAGCTTAAAGGAGAAATCAGGGAAAACTGAGCAGGCATGGTGAATGATATGGGAAAGGTATTATTCATTCTCCACTAAGGAAATTTACACAGAGAAATATTATTAAATACTCCACAGATATTGGATGCCTCCAGCCAGGATCTCATACATAAATTAGTGGTGACACAACACACTTACGGTGTTTGCTGAGAAAGTTATTTTCCCTTATGGAATATGCTTGGACAGAGGTGCAGGAGGGACCAGAATGACCACATTGAGGTGACTAACATTACATTTGATCCACTGTTTGCTTGCTGAACATTCCTTGCAAAAGTGCTCTCCTTGTATAGAAGTAAGAAAATACCTCCCCCCTCATTGTTATGGTCTGCTGCATGGCTCTATGTAGAAAGGATTTAACACTATGGAAAATCTCATAGCCTTAAATGTGGGATGCCCTTTTGATGGAGAAACAATCCCAGCAGGACTGGTAGAACAGAGAATCACAGATTCACAGAATCATAATATCATAGAATGGTTTGGGTTGGAAAGGACCTCAAAGATCATCTGATTCCAAGATGGCACAGGCAGGGAGGTTAGTTCTTTGAAACGTGGGTGCCATTTCATGGAAGGTAAAATCAGCAGCAGGTGAAACCTGACCATATGATAAAACGGATGTTTTTCAAAATTGCAAGAATGTAAACATCAAGGTTGGAAAGAGATTGTAAACTAACACACAGAACACACATGCAGAAGCTTTGGAACAAACATCTGTAAAGTGGTTAGATTTGCATTAAAATGTTGCTTCTACACAAAGTAAAGATGCTTTTAGAAAAACAGAACAGGAACTTCTTTCATTTGTAAGTGTTAACACCATTCTCAAAATATTCTCTGCCTGGGAATAAAGTACCCTGTACCCTACCTCCAAAGGATTCTTTGTTTTGGGGTTGTTTTTGTTGTTTTGGGTTTTTTTTAAAGATCAGACAGTAACAAAATTCTCTAAAGCCTGAGACAGCAGGGGTTTTTTAAACACCTCCCATTCCTTTCTAGATTTAATCTGCTTATCTTTCCACTAAAGACTCAGGACAGAACAAGTTCCCATTACTCCTGATCAGCTGCAAGTAAAGGAGTATATTGACAGAGACTGCAAAACCTGCTCCAAAGCATTATGTATAAGAATTTAGAAAGGCAATGACAAATAACCTCAGGGTCATTTTTCTAAACTTGGGGAACCAAGTAACAGATCGAAAGTGGACCCAAATACATATAAAGTATGCATTTGGACAAGTGGACCCAAATATATAAAAACTACATATAAAGTGTGTATTTGGGTCCACTTTCCATCTGTTACCTGGTTGAAAGTTATTTGAAGCTATTCTAATAAAACAAATAAACATCTGAGCATGTAACTTACTTCAGTCCAAATAAGGTAGTACATGAGACCCACTAACTGTAATAAGAACTCAGAAATTCAGAGGCCCATCAGAAGCAGGTAGACCCCAGACAGGACTCCCACAATGCTTGATAAAGAAGAGACCATCAGTATGTGTGTAAGTTATGTCTATTTTTATAAATTAGTTTCATCATGTGTAACAACTAGTTTTTAGGAACCAATAGTAATTTTACAGCTGATTCAGAAGATACTGAAACCTGAGCAGCGTTTTAACTGGCATTTCCTTTAAATGAATATTACTTTTTTATTTTAGTAAGAACGGACATACATATTTCTGGTCACACATCAAATTGTAGAAGTATTACTTTTCTAAAAACATAGTGTTTTATTGATGTATAGTTTGGCTCTGATTTTAAGAGTTGTTACAGGCAGCAAAATAACCTTGCACTTCCTTCCATCTAGGTCATTAGACTTGGCATTCCTATGACGATGATGATTTTCTCTGACTTGGATCTCTTAAAAGGATGGCTGTTTTGATATCAGTATCTGTCATCTCATAGTTGCTTCACAGAAAATAAAATACAGTAAGACTAGGCACTGGGTGAAGAATAGCTTGACTCTTAGCTGTTCAGAGTTCTGATTCTAAAATAGTACTTTAAAAAGAGAGAATAAAACGTACACTACCTAAAAAGCCCAGAAAAGTTCATCATCTTGCTCTGCTTAAATCATCATTCAAGGCAGTTAAATCAGGTTTTTAACGTACCAAAGCCTGAATCTACTATAGCTAAGTATATCACTAACAATACATTTTGGTGGGTATTTTGCCTTAAACCTTCTTCTTTGCACATTTAGTATGAGCTCTGGAAAATGCTGTAATACAGACCATTCAAAACTGAAGTAACTAAAAATTGAAATATGGCGTCATTGTTTGGGTCAATTGCACTGAAAAGTGTGCATACAGAGAAGTCAATATATCTTACAAACATGCAGGAATACTTTTTTCCTCAGTTCATCCTGTAGCAAACAGTATATTCTCCAGCCAAACAAAATGAATCTTCATTGGAAATCCACTTGAAAGATTTTAGTCCATTTTTTTTAATCTCAGTAGATGCTAAATCTTCCCTGATGGGAACAGGTAATGTTCTGAACAGCTGATCCCTCCTTGGCCTGGAAGTTTTCAAGGGGCTGATTGGAGCAGGGGAGAGGTCCCATAGTCAAACACAGAAACATTGTACTGGGACTCTCTGAGGCAAAGATGATTCTCCCATATGTAGACCTTCTGAATTAGAAATTAGTTTGCTACATGCCTAGTCACTCTTATTCTGTCCACTCAGTTGCTGAACTATGTCATGGGTTCAGCAGTAGCAGTCATTTTTCTCCTTCTCGGTAGCTGGTGCAGTGCTGTGTTTTTGACTTCCAGCCTGGGA
>JAOEHY010028468.1:0-17286 GCA_025447955.1 Psilopsiagon aurifrons
CCCTGCCCATGGCAGGGGGGTTGGAACTAAATGATCTTAAGGTCCTTTCCAACCCTAACTATTCTATGATTCTGTGAATTCTTGTAAGGAACATAGTTAAGTAACTGTACAGAAAGCATAACAGTGGGATAGAAATAACAATTGTGGCACAATTCAGTTAAAGAATGACCATCTTTTGGAGTGACCAGATTGTGCACAAAAAGCCACAAATGGTAGCTGTACCTCATTCATTTCTGGCAGCATAATATGCATTTGTATTTTTGTCCTGTAGACTTTTGACGGAAGCCTGTGAGGAACTCGCTGAATGCTTTCATGCAGTGTTAACCAGAAGATGGTACAGCAGCCTCAGGTTTTGATTATTTTACTCACAGGAGTCTTACTGTCTCTAAATCACTCAAAGCAGAAAGTGGGAGGGGAGGAAAGAAAAGCCCTTTTGATTGTTTTCTAGCTTACTGCTAATTCTTCTTAGCATGTAAAAGTACTCCCTCCAGTACAGAGTAAGGGTTGCTACGTGAGGAAACCAGCAGAGGGTAAGCAAACTGCTTGCTGGTCTGTGCTTCCACTTTGCAGCTGCAGCTCTTAAAGTTGCAGGATGGATGAATTTCTCTTTACTTAGCAACCTTTTACAAGTGCTGAGTGCTTGAAAAGTGTCTCCTTATTTCCAGATACAGGAAATGCAAGCATGGTTATGGAATCTCCACAAAGCTGTGTAATTCCAGCTGCTTCCCCTTTCATCTTTGTTTGCTCTGTTTCGCACAGCAGGAAAACAACTTAAATCCTGTGTGCAAACAGATCTGGGCTGCCTCTGCCTGTGCTGGCCCCAGAATCTGGAGAGCAGGGATGTGATACACAGAGAAACTTGAGCTGTCTTGGGTCCAAGCCAGCTGGAGCAGAGAAGCAGAGCAGGAGCTCAGCACAGCTTACTGGCTTCAGTGCCTTGTTTCTCCAGTGCACCTATTCTGCTTCCAAACCTGAGCTGACAAGTGCTTGTACTTCTGTGCTCCACAGGTGGAAAGAAAGGGGACCAAAACCATGCCCTCTGCATTAGGGGTGAGATCAGACAGCTCTGCATTGCCAGATAGCCACAGTTGGTTTTGCCTCTGCCTCTATTTTGTTGAAAGCCTGAGTTATTGTCTGGGTTCACAGGATAGCCTGAGTATGCTGACAGATGCAGAGTGCTTTGCAATTGTCTGAGATGTTGGGTTTTGTATGGGAGGGCACCAGTATGCCCAAGCCAGGATATAGTTCTTTGTGCATGTTCGCAGCAGCTTTTTCAGCTCTGACGGGGACTTGGTCTTGAAAATACAGTCAGAAAACCTAAAAAACCCTGCAAACCAGCAAATTTCAGGCTCAGTGCTGAGTTGGAGCCAAGACATGACAATGAAGAGATCTTTATGTCTCTCTCATTTTGAATTTATCCTCTTAATAATGCTAATAAATGTGTTCAGGGTTTCTGGGAACATCACGTTAAAAGAGACAGAGAAACTTGGCTCTAAAATCTGTAACAACCAGAGGAGAATGAAACTATGTACTGCCCGGGGCAGTTGAGATTGGTTTTCCCTCAGTTTCTGAAAGCAGAAGAAGAACAACGTGAACAAGGAGGTATATCGTTGCCTTCAGTGCAATGCTTAATGCATCTACTGGCTCCAGAATTGTGTAGACTTCTGCAGGTTACATACAAGCACTGTTGACTTTGTTTCTAATTATTATTTCTTTTCCCAGAGGAAGTCAAATACTGTACTAACATTACTTCACATGCATGGGATCACACCTCTGTTAAGGAAATAATGACTACAGCAAATGTTCTGGACACAAGATGTAGTTCCTGGAGTGCTTGACACAAGAATAGAAGAGCTAACTATGGGGAAGGCGTTACCTATGAACAGTAGAACAATCAGCAGTCCTCTGTGATGGGCTCATGACCTTGCCAGCCGTGAGTCTGAAGGAAGGTTGTAGGTCAGCCAGGAGCACTAGTAGTTCCAAACCAGCAAATCAATTCCCTAACTCCTGGGAAGTAGGAAGATACAGAGATCTTTGACAAAAGCATAAAAGGGTTGTCAGTAAGATTGTTACCTGCCTGTGATAATGCTGGGAAATTAGTGAAAAAGTAGCTTAGCTAATTCAGCCTCCATCTACGTAATATCTGAGAGCATCGTGGAACCTTAAAGAGAGGTTAAATGAGCTCCAGGCAAATCTAGCTGGTACAATTTAAGATGTTACCATTTTATGTCTTCAGCAGCGACTATTAGAGTAACCAATGGAGTGGAGTGTATGCACTCACCTCACCTCAGCTGTTTCCATGCAAAATCCAGTGACTGGAGGTGAAAGTGCTTTTCAAAGTGATTTTTACAAAGTCATGAAGGTGCTGAGGTGCAGGTTTGCATAACCTCCACTGAGGGGTATTAACGTCTTAAACTCTGCAGCCATTTGTCTTGTTAGCGTAGGTTTGCGCTGTGAACTTGAGCAAAGGAAGAGTTGAAGTATATGCTGTATCTTTCACACGCCTCTCATGTTGGAATGAATTTTGAAAGCACATGTTGTGTTTTGCTTTTTTCTGCTCTTCCATTCAAAGCTTTGCTGGAGGCATTCCTTGCACGTCAACGGACTTCTATAAGTGTCAGTAATGTCATGTTTGCCATTCATATCTGTGTAAAGTTGGTTGTCTTTACTTAGTTTCTTTGTCACAAAAAACACTTGAAGGAAAGTACAAATGTAAGAGGAGCAGGAAATTCTTACATGCTGAAAACTGATTATATTGCCACCGGTACTTAGCAGTTTTATTTAAAGGTAGCTGTATGTTTTAGAAATAGGCTGAGATTCTCAGAAGCACAAAGTGAGTATTAAGTGTGTTTAAACAGTTGCAGAGCCTTTGCTAATATTACACAGCATGAACCAATGAGTGTCACGTGACTGGCCTTATGGTTCCATATCAAAACACTAACCATTAATGATAATGTATCACCTCCACCTCAAGCGAACATTCAGTCTGTAACAGAATCTTTTTTTCTGTTATCTAAGAAAGCGATTCATCCTAAAGCCATCCATGAAGGGTAGAACTAAATATAAACAAAGCAATTTGAAGGAAAATGAACTGCTATACAAATACATATATATATATGTATTTGTATAGCAGTGTATATATATAACAGTGTGTGCATATATATATACACAGCATACTGTTTCAGTGCTCTGACAGCTATTTGGAACAGGCTGGGTTGAAGAATATGAGTTTGGTGACCCAGTGACATATTTTTAGCATGAATACCTTTCAGGACAAAAGTCAGTATGACATGCTTTGTTTTGCAACCGGAAAGGTGATGGTATGTGTCAAAATGCATGCTTTCTTTTCCTGCTTTCTTACAGGCCAGTCAGTTTTTACTCTGGAAACTGTCCCAATAGTTTGGAAAAGACCCAAATGGTCCCTTTGGTGCGTTTATTATGTACAAGACAAAAAGACAAGGACAAAAGAACTGCTTAGTGCTCTCCAATACAAGCAAGCAGATTCCAAGTCAAGACTGTTCATGTTACAGGTGACACTAAAACCAGCAGTCTGCCTTTGCTCAAAGGTCCCGCACCCATTCCGACTTAGATCTCTTAAGGTCTGATTTTCAAGGCAAGAGTTCTTCATTGTTTTGATCTGAAATAGCGTTCTCAAAGAAAATCAATAGTAGGTTGAAATCTTCCTCCAGTGCAATGAGTTCAAGGAATCCCTATGGCAAGTATTTCCAGGAACTCTTAAAAATACCCAACAACAACCAAACCTGAATGGGTTAGGTAAGGTTAAGTGCTTGACAGTGTTTCTAGAAAGCCAGTGTATTTAAGAACTAGTTACATAAACCTCTTAGTGTGAAATTGTTTTCCTGAGGGTGGCAGTTCAGTTTAGTTCTGCCGCTCTAAGTACAGCTTTAGCCTCAAATGCACTGTAGATGCATGTTTAAGTAGCTGAAGCTGGTCTCACGGCACACTAGAAGCATTATCTTGCAGTGTAGCCTAGATGTCATTGCAGATACTCTTATCTCTGCCAGAACACCTGAATGACTTGGGGAGGTTGAATATCAGGTTGGTAACCTGGGGAGGGAGCAGTGCAATCTACAAACACACTCCTGAGTCTTGTCAGATCAGATCTAAATCAAACCTCATTTCAGAGAAATGCTTAGTGTCAGACCTGAGCTTTTTCACAAATACAGCAGCATGATGTCCATGACCTTGCTCCTTTTTGGAGCTTATTCCCGCACAACCACTGCAAGCTGAGTGACACTTTTAACAGCCATCTTGCCACGCTTACAGCTGTTCACCAGAACACACAATAGTATGTACCATCTATCTGTAAATGCTTATTATGCATATGTAGTGATACAACAGGTAGTCAAAACGTAACTATTTTTTCTCAGTGTGGAAATACTAAGTAAATGACAATTATGTTTGAATGGGAATATAGTGAGCTGCTTTTTCTGGCCTTTGCTAAGTCTGCTAAATAGAAGATCACAAACATTAATTGAGAGTTTGTGTCTTGCAGAATTAGGTCTTTTATGAAGTTTTGGTGGTAGAAGACATATTATTGCCAGGTCCTTATTAGTCAAGGGGCCTTGTTCTGTCATTGCAGCTAATGTTCTAAAAAGTTTCCTTTATAAAATCGTATTTTGGAGCACAATATGATTTTCCTGGAAATCTGCTTTTAGTTTTCTTAGAAAAATAAAAATGACATAAAGGCAACTGCAGTTGTGCACATTTGACAGTGTTCAGCAGGCATTCAGCACTATTTAGAAGTTGACATGGAGTCAAGATCAAGGCAGGGAAATAATTTTATTATAGGTACCTTCAGTGGCATTGGATTACTTAAAGTGAAGTATGTGACATCTCCAAGGTACTCTGGTAGCTCCAAGTCCATGGGCATCTAAGGTTTGACTGTGAATCTTTTCTGCGAATCTAAAAGCAAGCCTCCATATGCCCAGAAGCATTGCCATCTTGTGTGCGCTGAACGCCAAAGTGCCCATCTCAGACTTATGTCCACAGGGGATCAGTGCATACTGATGCCTGAACTTCCCCAGGGTTTGTACTGGTAAGCATAGACACTGAGTCTGTGCAGCCCTCAGCCCTATGCAGAAATGTCTCTTAATTTTCTTCTTAAGACCTCACAAAGAGACCTTTCATTATCTTTGCAAATGGTTCTGGCTTGAAGGGGGTAGGAGCATCTGTAGAGGGTGGGCACTTGTTGCTCTTAGGCCCTGTGTGCTTACCCCCTACATGGCACATGGTGTGCTGAAAACCATGACAGTAGACAAAATCACTGTGCAAAAAGCTGCCTCGGGCTTCTTGGGAAGTTGGTCTGTGCTTCTGTGTCAGCAACTGTTATCAGAGGATGAAGAATTTGCTCAGAGCCCAGAGTAAGATTCCCTAACTTGTGTCTTACTCTGTGTTGTGGAAAACAATACCACCCTGTGTGCTTAAATTTGTATTGTATTACACTCGAGTGTGCTCAGCCAGCTGGCTTGATAGTGGTGAACTGCCGTAGTGGGACTTCTCAGAATTGTTTTCTTCTCTACAAACACATTTGGCACTTTATAGAATCATATCATATCTCAAGTTGGAAGGAACCCATAAGTTTGAAGCACACGTCAGCTTGGTTCCTGCTTAGATACCTAGCACAGTGAAAAAAAGAGCTCCCAACCACGCTTGGAAGCCCATTCATAGATTTGCACCATCATAAGGGCCTTGACAGCTTTGTTGACCTTACTGAATGCATCTTGTCTTAGAAGTGTAACAGTGGCCCAAAGAGTGAAGGGTTCAATAAATGGAAATACCCCAGTGCCACTGTCATCACCAAGTTTAGGCTTTTACCCAGCATGCTTCGCTTATATTGTTTAGACAGCAAAGACAGCAGGCTTTGCTTTTGGATGTGAAAGTCAAACCTTCCACTCTGTGGTCTGCAGCCCGAGTGCTGGCAGGATGTAGTGGTGGGTGACAGCCAGGGGTGAAACACACCCTGCACTTGTGCAGGAAAACGAAACCAGTTCATGTTGGCAGAAGCAAGAGGAATTAAATGGTATAAACAGTGCAAAGTAAATGATACTACAGATTTTTGTTTGATTGCAACTGCTAGTGATCATACAGGCACGTTTTAAATCACTGTGTTGATAACTTCCATTTTAAATAAAAACAGAAACAACACTGAAATGGTCCAGAAAAAACATGACTTGAGCTGCACTTGCAAGCTGAATGTGTTACTGTCAAGTCTTATGACACTCTCCTTTAAATGTAAGAAACAAAACTAATCATTTTTGCATTATTTGTTATAGACGACAACAATAATCTTGGCCAGTTAATGATGTCTTGAGGGTAAAATGCAGACAGTTGGCATTTTATCTATTTATAATAATCTTTAAAATGGAAGTGCCATCCCTTCACTCCCACCCTACCCTCCCACACACACTCAGCATTTTATGAGTCACGCCGTGAAAATAGCGAGATGCTGATGCAAAGATGAGGTTTTGGAAAGTAAAGACTGCTTGAGGTGCTTTTCTTTGCCATCTTTTTATTCTGGCTGTGAATGGGTCGTATTTCCAAGCCACTGTCTGCAGCCCAAGGGCAAGGTTTTGATTAAATTTAAATCTGAGGATACTCTATGGTTAAGCTGAAGCCACAGGAGAAAAGTATATTTTTGCATCAAATTTCTAAGAATGTTTCTGCATTTCATAGGACCTTTATTTCTGTAAATGGTTAGTAGCCAGTGATACCATGTCATTGACCAGATGGTACTAAGGCCACAGCTTGGAGGTATGGTCAGATTCTAGATACTTTTCTCTTACGATAGAGGTTTGTACTACCATTTTAAACCATTAACACGTTGCATGAGATGTGTCTCATTGGGTGTGAAGACTGCTGGGTGACCTGCTTCTCCAGCTTGGGAAGGCAGCAATCCTGGGGGAGAGGCCCAGGCTGGAGCTCCTGAGTGAGCCTGAGGTCCCGCTGGGTGCTCAGCCCAGTGCTGTCCATGGTTGCAGGATGGGGCTCTTCTATGGCGACACTGCTGTCTCTACCCAGGAAACATCCATATAGCTCCTCCTCACTTGGCAGTCCACAGTGTGAGGAGTGGGCCTCCTCCCGCTCTGAGATGTGGTTTTGTGGGTGGCTATCTGAAAGGGTGACTGTCTCTTGGAGAAACTAAAGTGTGAGCTTGTCTCTCTCTTTGTAGTGGGTTGACCCTATTTGTATTCCAGGTGCCCACCAAAGCTCCTCTGTCACTCCCCTCCTCAGATGGACAAGGGAGGAGAAAATACAACAAAAGGCTTGTGGGTCGAGATAAGGCCAGGGAGGGATCACTCAGAAGTTACTGCCATGGGCAAAATGGACTCGACTTGGGGAAATTAATTTAATTTATTACCAATCAGAACAGAGTAGGATAATGAGAAATAAAGCCAAATCTTAAAACACCTTCCCTCCCACCCCCCTTTCTTTCCTCGCTTAACTTTTGAATTCTCTATATCCTCCCTGCCAGCGGCACAGTGGGATGGGAAATGGGGGTTTCAATCAGTTCACCACACACTGTCTCTGACACTCCTTCCTCCTCAGGGGAGGACTTCTCACACTGTTTTTCTGCTCCAGTGTGGGTCCCTTCCATAGGGTGCAGTCCTTCAGGAGCAGACTGCTCTGGTATGGGCTGTAGGTGGAGATCTGCTCCACCATGGACCTCCATGGGCTGGAGAAGCAGAGCCTGCCTCACCATGGTCTGCACCACGGGCTGCAGGGGAATTCTCTGCTGCAGCGCCTGGAGCACCTCCTGCCCTCCTTCCTCACTTACCTTGGTGTCTGGGGACCTGCTGCTCTCACATATTCTCACTCCTCTCTTTGGCTGGAGGGCTTTTTCCTCCTCTTTAAACATGTTATCTCAGAAGCACTACCACTGTTGCTGATGGGCTCAGGCTTGGCCAGTAGTGAGTCCACCTTGTAGCTGTCTGGCGCGAGGTCTGCCAGACAAAGGGGAAGCTTCTAGCAGCTTCTCACAGAAACCACCCCTGTGCCCCCCCCAAACCTTGCTATAAAACCCAATACACTGTGACAACAGCAGTGCATTTCACAGGTCTCTTTTTTTAGTTTGTATCTCTAGGGTAAAGAATTAAACAGAGTTGCATCTCTCCTTGATCTCTTCCATCCCCTAAAGCCAAGCAGTATAATCCTACTTGTTATACTTGCAAAATATCTCAATCTTACCATAACAAATGGTAGACAAAATAACCTTTTGAGAGGTCTTAGTCCATACGTTCTGGAAAAAGCTCTTGTAAAGGCATCTGATCACAGAGCCCATTCCTGTGGCGCTCCAGAGCCCTTCAGCTTTTTGGCAGAAACTCCAGAGTAAGTACTATTTCTTTGAATTTGTCTATGTATGTTATGCACCACTAACCTGCTTCTGACTGGAACGCCTGCTTTACTGATGTAATGGAGCAAATGATAGTATCAACTGAACTTATATTTAATAAGTAGTTTTCAAATAATTTTTTCACGTCAGCCTTTGTTTTTCACAAATACAGCAAAATGTTTTTTAAGACATCCATATAAGACTCTGTTTTGTTCCATGGTTGGTGGTGAGATGAGAGAGAGAAACAGGTGGAAACAGAGAAAGAGGGTGCAGAGGTATTTCTAGATGTCAGTAAGAACAGCCCAACAACAAATAGATTAATAAAATAGCCATTTTAATAACATAGAATAAAGAGAGGAACACAGTGAGGAATTCTTATGTCCCTTCAGGCACTGGGCACCCCACATCCAACAGGCCTCAGGTGGATTTTCCCATGGAAGATCCCTCCAAGGGCTGGTTCCTCCTTTTCGGTCCTTCAAGCTATTAAATATTTTCCTTATAAGAAAACAATTCTATTCCTAAAGGATGTTTGCTTGAGATCATCTCACTGCACTTTTAGACAAGGACAAGGCCAGGCGGGTGGTGTAATTGCTGGCACCAAGCAGGAGCTGCCCGCGGGCTCCTCTGTACAATGATGTAGCTGAGTTTGTCCCATGGCCAAGGGGTCTGTACAGCAGGCCTCCTGGTCAGGATCACTACATAGATGCTTTAAAATCTTTAGTTTATTCCTTCTAACAAGCTGCTAAGCTACTCCTTGGCTCATCTTCAAAATGAAGACATTTAATGTACTAGTGGTAACGGGTAGAAGAATCGGGGAAGTACTTTCTGTTGTTGTTTTCAAGTGGAGTACTGGTCTTTCAGAAAACTTGGGTGTTTCACGAGTTGGAGTGGAAATACAAAACTGTCCCAAGGGGAATTCTGCCAAATGCAAATTTTTCTGTTATGGGAGATCTATATCATCTCACATGGAGTTAGGATAGTAATAGGTACCTAATACTGCTGGGTGTCATGTCCTGTTTCTGTGCCTTCCTATTCTTACAAACACTCAGACCTTTTTGATTTTCAAAGCTGCCAGGCACTCTAATGTCAGCCCGTGTTATACTGCCCCACACATCTGTTTTTCACCCTGTCGTGTCTAAGCTGCTGATTCACTGTCTGTGAAGCAGACTGAGGCAACTGTGGTTACAGCCAAGCAGGAAGTTTGTAGCAGCAGCAGTGACATAACCAAATTTTACTTTACTTGTTGATATTCCCTTGCTTTGGTACAAAAGACATGCTCTCTCTTGCAGTGTCCTGCATTTGCTCTTTGCAGAAGCTTCATTTCCTACATGTGGAGCAAATGAAGCAAGCAGCCTCATTAATTCCCAATCTTCCTTCTTTTTCTTTTCAATGTTCTCACCATATGACAAGCTCCCCATGGGGAAAAGAAAAAAAAAAAAAATGTAGGGAAGAACAACATTTAATTAAAGGTTATCTTCCATTGCACATATGCAAGGAACCAAATTAAAGCTGCATGGAAAGTGTCGTTCATTAATTCTAGAGTCTTTAACCTCAGTCTGGAGCATATTGTATAAGGGCTGTGTGTACAAGCATATATACATATTGATAAGCATTATCTCCATTAATCGTGTATACACACAAGTCCTCTGTGAGGAAGATAGATAAGGAGGGTCTTGCTCTGGATCTCTGTACGAGTTATTCCTGTAGCACACTCTGTCCTCCCCCTTCAGAAGGGCTCATGCTCAGTTATATTGTCAGGATCTTGGCAGTGCAAATGCAGACGGCAGAAGGGCCGCAGGAACATGAAGAAAGCAAGCTGTTTGTCATCCAAGCTTGAATGGAGCTCCATGGAAGGCAGCAGAGCACTTGTCACCACTCCTCTCCAGACTTGCAAAAGCTTGCTACGAGGCAGAGGTAGCAACTAAGCTCTTCCAAAAAAGGTCAGATATCTTTTGCAATAGCAAACATTAACCAAACTAAATAGGTAACTCCTCACAACCTGAACGTACAAGTCCAGTTTGCACTCTCATATCATCCTTACTACTGAACTAAGTCATGGCAAAAGGCAGGGAAATTTCAGAAGAAGAATGAATTTGGCAAGCTTAGAAATTTGGGAAACTTAGAAATATGTTTTATTCTTTTCTCTGTGGATAGACAATGGCTTTTACACATCCTGTATGTTTAAAATGCATCCTATAGGATGTGTTTAAACACATCTTGTTAGTGTCACTAATTACGTCTTACTGAGCATCACCTATCAACAGCTGTTTGTTCTTAAATCCTTTTTAGAGCTTTCCTTTCTCAACATTTCTTATTAGCACAATACTAGGTCTCAGGCAGTACAGGTCCAGCATAAATAATACATAAACTGGATACAAGCTGTGCTTTCCCTCTAGTCCTCAAGACTGCCTGTGAGCAAGGTTAGGTGACAAGATGGCAAACATGATAATGTTTTCCTACTGTCTGGCTGATGTTGATCATACGAATGAAGCTAATGTGCTTCCGTTGTTTTTCTTCTTCCATTTCACGTAATTTCCACAATTTTGTGAGTGTCCTTCATCTTTCCATCTGCTTATTATAGCTTGGCAACCTTGCTGAAGCAACAAAATTGCTTCTCCAACTTCTTCCTGCTTGTAGAAATCATTTGTTCACTGTGGCTTTGCACCTCACAAAGATGGCAAAATTATGTACAATTATTATAGATCAGAAAAGGTGTTTGTGTTCAGTTTGCATAACAGCAGGTGATTGCACCCAGTGCAAACTGCCGTACATTAGGTCCAGTGTTTCTAACAGAGCTAGAAAGCTTAAGTTTTACTGGAAGTTTTCCAGCAGGAAGTATTTAATCTTGCAGCTTGAACTTTGATGTTTGTTGAATATGTCTCAATCAGGACTGGGCTCAGCATATTCAAAGCTGTTTGAATCTTTCAAGATCATGCCTTTTTTCCATTTCCAAGCCCGATGGTTTCAAATCATGATATTCCACCCTAGCTGAAGTGATTTATATGTCTCAGCAGTGCTGCAAACTGCAGTCTTCCAAACTGGAACTCTCCCCGCAAGGTATTAATGCTCCCCAGTGATTTCAAATCACTTTTGCACACTCTAAAAAGGGCTATGCGATTAACACCCTTAAAAACTCCTTATGCTTCGCAAAGATTTACATTTAAATCCTAGGCATGTAGAAAGCCAGGCTGATACAAACCATGAATGTATTATTCTGTACATTTGAATGTGAAAGGTGTTTCCCAAGCTCTTTGCTCTATCAGTCAGCTAAACTTGTCAGAATCTGTAAAATTACTCTCTGCCTCTTAACTTCGTCAAGTTCTAGTAAAAAAACCCTAGAAAACTGTTGGGATTTTTTTTGTCATAAAATGCGAACTCTGCCACTATAATATTCTGCTTCCCTACATTATATACTGTCTCTGTTTCTCATTACCCTTTCTTCTCTCCTTTTTCTTCTCCATGGGCTGCACAGAATCGTCTTTTCAACACAGGGCATTCTTTATGTAGACAAGGGGGTGGCTCTGAGACCATATAAAGCAGATCCAAAGCTGCATTCAGGGATTAGAGTAAATCCGCTGGATTCTCTCTCCTCCTCATTTCTATGATCTGGTAAAATGAGAGGACATAGAGTAAGAGCATGTGAGATTGGATCACTGAGTCTTGGTGGGTCAGTTGGACACAGACGAATATTCCGGATTTGTTGCCAGTGGATACAAAGATATTTGCACAGGTGGAGTAGGAACAGTCCAGTGTGTAAATTCTCCTGTTTTCCTTTTATTTTTAAATGCAGAACAGGCATTTGACTTTCCAGAAAGAAAAAGGCAGAGCTTATTCCCTTCCCTTACCAGATGCAAGCACAATATTTGTCCCCTCTACCCTTGTGCACATAAACACCACCTTCACATACGCTGGGTCTGCCTGGAGATGGACTCCTCCAGACAGCTTGAAATCCTTGTCTCTTCATCATATTCCTTTTGCTCTATTGCACTTTTGTTTCCCTGTACAGCTGGAGTCCTCGCTGGTATATCTAACCTCAGAACTATGGTGAGCTCTAATTGCTGCTGCTGGGCCAGTGACTTCAGCCTCTGAACCCTTCTTTTCTCACAGCATACTAATACAACGTCCATGAGACTAGTCTTGTGAATTTGGATCAGCAGCTTTGCCACTGAGTTAGTAATGTCCACAGAGACCTACTCCTTAATATTAGCCACCCTGAATATAAATGTCAAAATCTGTGTGTTTTGACTTATCCCATCAAACTGGGGCTAAATTCTGCTGCCAGCACATTGCTGCTGCATTACTACGTTAAACATACGTATATACATATACCCATTCAGGGGTGTAATGGAAGGGTAATATTGGTGCAAAGACCAAAGCCTTTTTTAGTTCTTTTGCAGCACAGAGAATTACTGATGTATGGCAAATCACCTCTCAGCTCCCCCCAAGAACTAGGTTTGTCTAAGCATCTTGTTTTCCCTGCCAAGATTGATGTTGGGGTTTTTACAATTAATTATTTATTTATTGTATTTTCTTTCTTTGTTCAGTTGTATGATGGAAAGAGCCGCAAGCGCAACAATACCTGCATGCTTATTTCAAGACAGGTAGTCTCCTGGGCCCACAAGCAGTGAATCAGTAAAATGAACTGAGTTATAACAACAGGAGCAAGTAGTTTGTATTGGTATGTCTTTGAAAAGGACAGAGTCAGCTATGGGATCTTTGAACCATCTACAGTGATGTCTCCATGTTTAAGCCAAGTCCAGACTATTAGTTTTTTTATTGTTAAATGAGAAGCTCATAATCTGCACCTGTGTTTGTATGCACACACAGGAAATGTTGAAAATTAAATAGAAATGAAACATTAGTTCATCCTCGAAGCTTGTCGCTGTTCTTTTTTGTGCCTCTTGTTTTGCTAGTATAGAAACCTGACCAGAAGCCCATAGAACTACCACATGGGGCTCCTTGAGCCCTAAATTCCTCTCAACAAAGAAAGAAAAGTTACAAGAAGCCAAAAGTAGGAAGCACAACATTCTCCTGGCAAAGAACCAGGTCTGGCTGCCCCTGTCCACAGGATATCAGGACAGATTGGCTGCTGCCTTGCCCTGTTCCAGAGCAGCTAGCTCATGTCTGACTCTGCAGGAGATCAGTTTTGTTGCCTGAGTAGGATGAAAGCTAGTGCACTGGAGAGTCTGGATACCTGTTTCCTGGTTGGTCCTGTCATTGTCCCAGCTCTTTTTGTGACAACCCGATGACTCATTTTTCCAGTATGTAAGATGAAGGTAGTAGCATTTAGTTACTTGGCAAGGTGAAATGATGATTAATTGGTCTTTGTTTCTGCAGTCCGATGCACAGAGTACGATTAGTTGCAATGCATGCGCACATCCTGCCAGGCAGGCCATCTTCAGGCTGCTCTTGTCAGTGTGACCATGAACCCCAGCAGAAGCAGCTCCTTTCAACTCTTTCTGAACCAGGGAGGGAGGTGCCTGGGTTTTTCCTTCCTCAGCCCCACACAAAGGTGGTTGTTTGTCTTTTACCTGAAGGGTCAGTGCAGATGTGGGTGTTCTGAAATCATTTTGTTAAACATTCTCCAGATTCTAGGCTGGCCCCGTGCATGGTGATGAAGATCCAGTGGACATAAGCTAGCAGCTGTAGGTGGCAAATTGCATTACAGGTTGCCCAGGAATATCATGCTCATTCTTCAGTGGGGGCAATGCCTCCCATGAAGACAATTTCAATCTAATTGTAACAGTATTCTTTGAATATAATGAAATATAATACAAAAAGATTGTGATGACAATATAAATCAGCACAGCAGTTAATGAGAAAACCCTATGGGCCATTCATGCGTACACTGCCATTAACTTGTCTTCGTTCTGTAACTTCATTTTTTTTCCTCTTTCACTGCAAAGGATTTACAGGTCTGGATGTTAAATCTATCTGACTTGTAACAGAGTAGTGAACAACACTGCGATCTAAATCTAAACTCAATAGCTGACAGAAGTACTCTTGTCATTAGAGATGAGGGAACTTAGGAATAAAAGGCTCAGCTTTTCCAAGAAACTTCAGCTACTGTCAGTGTTTCCAAAGACTGAAACCACCTTCACTCACTCTGCTCTTTTGATCATGTGCCTGGGGCTATCCTCCATGAATTCTCTATGGATTCACTAGAATTGCTAGAGCTCTTGGCATCCCTACAGGTTATAATGCCAGATTCTCTTTTCTGCAGAGCAGAAGTCTGTACTACAGAAAAGAGGGAAGGAGCCTTAATGATCTACCCCAGAGCCCACAGCCTCACTTGGAGAAATCAAGGAATGATGGCAAATTAGAGAATGAAAAAGTCCTCTCATTTCTTTCCTAGATCCTCCTTCCTGACCAGTAGCAGACTTTTTGCTGCTAGAAATGACATGCATACTACAATTTTACTGTACAATTTTTTATTATCATTTACCCTGATTTCATGATGTTTCCTGGTGTGAGAGTCTGTGATACACATTTTACTTTTCCTCTGGGAGTTGAAAAAGAAACTTCTTACAGCAAAAGAGACCTTTAAGCCTATGACAGGAATAGCTTGGAGCTTGAATGTGGCAGTAATGGCTGTGCCAACTGGAGACGTTGTTGGCACTCATGTACCACCTTTGTGTTCTTTTTCACCTTTACCATGCCCATCCCATCCACATCTCCCCAAATATTTATTGTAGCAAAAATGTACTGAATTGTTACCTAGTGGAGTCTGCTCCTGAAAATCACCAGTCTCAATGTCCAAAGCAGCAGCCAGGCCCAGACTAACAAGTGCCCTCACATTAATGGTGTTTCATTATGGTGAAGAAAGTACATCGGGTGTTCTCTTACCTTCTCTTTGAGCTTTCAGATTGCCCTGAGAGCTTTTATTTTTAACTTTTATCTGAAATTATCTGGGGCAGACTCCATTAATTTTATACTGTGCCAGCAGCAGAGGTCTGGGGGACTTCAAGGTGCAAAATTCACTGCTTAGATGGTGCCTCCATGCAGGCAGCCCAGAGACCTGCATACCCAGGAAGGAGGAGGTAAAGCCAAGCGTAAGTTAAGGTGTGAATAAGCACAGAGAAGACAGTGCTGGGAATATCTCCTGAGATCTTTCTGAGCTGAGAGCTGGTGGCTGGTAATGCCAGACCCTCTTCTGAGAAGCTGTCTTCAGCTTGCTGGTTTCTGCCTTGTTTAAAGAAGCAAGGTTTTGGACAGTGTTTGTAAACAAGTGGAGCACCCGTCTCTCTTATCACAGCTCTTCCTAACAGAAAATGACTACAGAACCATGAATTTTGGTTAAGTGTTAGGGTTAAAACAAAAAAGAGAAGAGGAACTGTAATTTAAATACACAAGCTGTGTCTACTTCTCTTCTGGCATCCTTCAAGACTGATTTTCTTTTCCTCCTTACCCCCCAGCCTGAAGCACCTCATTGTCTATAATGCAAGATTTGTTCAGGAATGTCATTTCTTTTGGAAGCCATCATTCTTTGGTATTTCTAATTTACTTTTTTTCCTTTTGGAACTTTCCATTTGTGGGAAATAGTAATAATTTTGGAGTTTGATATGATTTGGGCCAAAACTGAAAATGAGAAAAAATAGCTAATACAGCCTTTTCAGACAGCTTTATTTGACTAGAACACACCTTGATTAATGTATGCATTTTTGTGTAATTTCAGGATAGCATTCTGAGACTCTTCTGTAAATGCACACTGCTCTTGATTTTTCAGTGCATGGCTTGGTTTCATTCATGGCTTTCAAGGAAAAGGACAGCCATATCATGGTCCCTATTCTATTACTGAATAAGAGATTTTAAACTAAAGAGAGAGGATGGTTTGCTCAACATCACACCATAAACATGTGGAATTTCTGGGAAGAGAAAGCAGAACTCCTGGAAAGAAAATTGTTCACAAAAAATAGCCAGTGGCCCCCATCTCTGTATCTCAGCATCTCAGCATGAGCCATCAATTTAATTGGCTATGTAGACGATTTTGATTCACTAATACAAGGTCTATTAGAACTGAAGCTATTTCTGAATGACCTCTCTCAAAGCCTGCAGTTTCACTTATTTGGGGGTTTTATTACTGGATTTACAGCACCCCATTTATCTTGTTTTGTTGGCATGTGGAAGAACAGAATGTACTGTTCTGCAGAACCTAGTCTATACAAAGAATGACAGGCTATCAGCAGATAAAACTGGAAAAATATGAAATAGCTAAGCTACCTTTGGCATCTAGTAACTCAAGTTAGATTAGTAGAGAGAGAAAGGTCAAAGTACTGGCAAATTCCTTCTCTCAGCTGGAGGGAAGTGAGCAGAAATCTCAGAAGCAGAAGTACATTCTTTGATAGGGAATTTTGACTGATAATATAATAGACTGAGCTGAGAAAGAGGGAAAGAAAATCTCCATTGTTTTAAGTTAAATGTAACTGCGATGGCTGTAAAACAGTAGGGTTTGTCTCCATTTAATAGTAATGTGAAAGGTCTGGAAATAAAACAATAAGTTCAAAAAATAATTAAAAAAATAGTTGGAAGAGATCTGTGACTGACATCATCGAGGCTAAGAAAAGATTTTTTGAGTTTAATTTCTCTTTTTTTTGCATTATTTTCATTTAGCTGCAAATTATAGCTTCCCCTTTTTCTTGTTCAAAGCAATCTCTCAAAACCTTTCAGATAAGGTTGTGGCGAACAGCAGAACTTGAAACCAGAACCAGAAATTCCCTTGAAACCCAGATAGTCTTATGTGTTTTTTAAATGGGAAATGATGGACTTCATGCCCCTGAAAGCAAATGACTGGTACCTGAATCCTTCAGAGACCTCACGACATTTAGTACACAAATCTTTTCTTTCCTATCAATTCATTATGAACTCCTTAACTCTCCTCTTTTCCCTTCCCTTCCCTTCCCTTCCCTTCCCTTCCCTTCCCTTCCCTTCCCTTC
>JAOEHY010028470.1:0-36988 GCA_025447955.1 Psilopsiagon aurifrons
GCATAAGTTTTGCTTCCTGTTTCAGAACCACCCTATTTTCCCTCCCTCCTTTCCTTCCTTCCCTCCCTCCTCCTCCTCCTCCCGTTTTGCATACCGCTCCTGCACGACCAGCAAATCCACAGCGCAGTTGCTTCAGACGTGAACGCATCCATTTATAAATTTTTTAGGCATTAGTATTCACTAGAAAAAGCTGAATTCAGCATCTCACTGGGCTGTTCCCGCTTCTCAGTCTTCCCTTGCAGCTGCCTCAATGACACATGAGACGCGCTGCCTGGACCAAACTAAGCTTGTTTTTAAGATGATAGAGAAGATTCCTTTGGCCTGGAAGTCCTTTCACTGACTGTCCTGAAAGAGAAATCAGAACTATTTATACAGCCTAAACACAGCCTTTCTTTCCTTAACTTCACTTACAGACATTTAACTGCTGTGTAACACAGCCTCAGTTGGTGCGACATGCAACAGGGACCTGCAACAGTAAGGCATAGGTACTCTGCCTGCAAGCTTGTGCATCTGCTCTTTAATCATTTTACTTGTTAAACTCCTTTTTCTTCTGGTCCATCAGCATTTCGACCACATTAGTTCACTCTGCCTTCAATTTGTTTGCATGTGGGTTTTTAACTTCACAGGAGTTTGTTTTAAAATAACAGCTATTCTTTTTGGAATCAGGATACATTCTTTCTGCGAAATTCTCCATGTGGATACCCTTACCCTGGATTAGGAGTGCTTTAGTCTGAATTACCATAATTTACTGTAGCTGTAGGCTATAGTAATAGATTGCAAACCGTTGTAAATTTAGCAGGTAGTACCCAAGTCCTGAGTAAAATAGCATGTACTCTGTAGGCACTGGAGAAATTTGGACCTGCTGTGAATTAAAGCCCTGATAGGTCTAGTAGGTCTGGCACTTTCAAGGCAGAGGCCTGCATTTCATAGATTAGACTAAAATTTAGTGAATTTACTTTACCTTCTGTGCCTTTTGTACTGATATCTATGAAAAGTATGCACTGTTCATGGGTAGAATTTGCTTTTGTACCATAACCATGTTTTTTGATCTCCAAATTTGCTCTTTGTTCAGCAGAACATCACTCAACAGTTTTACAGATATAGTTCTGAACACAACCTGCACGATTTGGAAGAAAACATCATTCTGAAGCTTTCCGCTACAGCCACATCAATTATAGAAGTATGGTAGCAAGACATTATTGATTGCTCATTCACTAAGCTTATATCAACTGACCCCCAAGCAAAGTAATAACCAAGAATAGTGTTTCTACCCAATACCAACAAAAAAGGAAAGAAAAGAAGGCTGCCAGCTTTATATTTCTTCATAAATAACTTTCTTGGCTGAGGCTCTGAGGCTGCAAAGCAGGTAATTTTTTACTCAAATTGGTAAAAAAGTAGAGGCACCTCAGGAATGTCCGTACTTGCCCAAATTAAACCCTCTTATGAAATGTAAAAAATCTGTATCCTCAAGGAAGTGGTAGCAGAAGCAGAGACAGACAAAATAATGCTGTTTCTGATAATACCTGATAATACTTGGGTTTAGGGTAGCTCATATTTTCCATGGCTTTCAGTTAGTTTGGCCAAGACGAAGGCTTGTTAGAGAAATGTGGGGCATTCTACAAAAATGAGATAGATTTATGTGATGCTTTTAAGCAGAGAGTAAAAGCACAGGAGAAGTTGACTAATTTCTGATCAACTGGATCATTAGCCACTTGGCTCAGAAAAGTCAATTTTGGTCTACTGGAAGGTTCACAGTCCATAGTCAGCAAGGTAACCCACATCTATCAAGCAAAGAAAGTCACCCAAGCTAGTCCCAACCCGATATTTTAGGGAGTCAAAGATTTCAAAGTTAAATAAGAAGAAAAGATGTGGAATAAAAAATGTTTCACAATGAAAAACACAGGAAGATATGCAGAGTATGAAAACATCAGAAGTCAGAACAATGTCCAGGGTTTGAACAGAGCAATGTCCAGGTGCATGAACTACGATCAAATGCCACTCACCAGCAGTTTGCAAGTGGTACAAGAGCATGCATAGCAAAAGAAAACCCACCAACACCAAGAGAATGATGGCAACAGCACTAATTCAGAGGAAATCTCTGTAGAAGAGATTAGGAGTAATAGGCAGCGCTGCATCAGCAGAGAACTGAACTCAATCTGGAAGCAACTGTGACAATACATGCTTTTAAGTTGGGCACTGTTGCGCAAGGTACAGCACTGCCAGAATCTGGATTTCAGCAATTGAAAAAACCCACTGGTCTCAAATAATGATAGCAGCTCTGGCTCAGCAACTCAGGAACAGCTGCTGGAGCCCACGAGAGGGAAGCAGATGTTGTCCTATTCTTACGTTCTTCTGAGGGCTCCTGTTACTGTCCACTGTTGCAAACACAACACAGAAGGCAGCACAGAACTTGGATCTCAAACACATTAAAACCAGGGTTTCAAGACAAGTTCCCACTACGCTGCCAAGAAAATTCCTCAGAACTGAAGGGAGATGAGGTGGAAGCACCTACCTACAAAGCAAGCAGAGCTCCAGCAACGGGGGTCTAGTCACTGCCAGTAAAAAAGATGGAGCTTTCCCTCACATGCACACTTAGGAGACAATAATTTTAAACAGAATATAAAAATATTCCCCATATACAAGAAGGCAGCACTGGAGTGCATTTCTACATGAGGCACAAAGCAAATGTTCACCTAGCTTCAATGCCTTCTTTGGGACATACTGCTGCCTTTTGGGCTGTGCACTCCATAAAAAGTTATGGCCCATTTCTGATAGCACATATAGTACAAAAAAAAATGTAATGTGACATTTTATGTAAGAAAAATATGTGAAAAATACAGCCAGAGCTTCATAAACTTTGCATGGAAAATAAGCTGCAGGGTAAAATCTAAGCAAGTACCAGTGGATTCCTTATGATGGAAATAATATCCAACAGAGCAAGGTGAATATGGCAAGATGATGCAGACTGGCCACACTAAGATGAAGGAGTACAGGCACATTTGAAACACAAAGTATGTAAAGAAATTGCTCTCAGTCTACCTGCCTCAGCATCCTGAATGATGCTCTACAAAACTGTCTAACAGACATAGAATTTAACTGTTACAAAAACATCCGGAAATCTGAAGGCATTAACCAAAGGTGGCCCAGTCAGAGATACGGCATCTAAGCACAAAATTAACTTGTCCTCAGATTCTTCTAACTGAGAATAGCATTAATTTTTTCAAAGATGTCTTGTCAGACTTGGAGAGCATCACTTATCCATAAAAGAAATTGGGTGTTAGTGTACATAAATAAAGAAGCAAGCTTTGGCTTTCCTCCACAGCCATTAAATCTTTGCGTCTTCATGCATGGAAGAACTGTGTGAGCTAAAACTGGTCATAAAACTCTTTACGGCCTAAGGGACCTGGTAATTCTCAGGCTAACCTTTCCCACAAGCAAAAAGGCTACAAAAGTATTTTGGTTTCAAATATATGATTGTAATGTTGCATTAAAAATACTCAGGAATGGTTAGACACATGGTCTCTGGAGTACTTGATAAAAGAGCTATGAAGCAAAAATATCCAGAACTAGATTTTATGTCTGTTCTACATACAAGATCTTTTAAAAAAGTATCTATCTGGTGTCAGAAAAAGTGTGAAGCTTGATTGCTCTAGACATTGCTGAGGGCAAATCCCTGCAGAATTTAAGTGTGGCCAGTGCCACAGATAACACAGTTGCTCCAAATGCTGCCTAATAGCTAACAGAGTGGCTTTAACCCTTAAAACTATAAAAGGTAATAAAGGGTCAAATTTAATTGCTAAATGTGACTTTATTTCAATGCATATGAAAATCTCAGACATCAAAGAAAAAAGTGTCAAGAAGGACATGCACAGAATCAGTTAGAGATTTATAAACTAAAAGTAGGACCAATGATGCTTTACACCAGCCTCAGATAAGCAGAAAGTTTGAGGAACTTGCTATGCTTGTTGCATAGGAGAGGAGAAGAATTCACCAGAGCAAAAGAGGCATAGATTTGTCACTAGTGGATGGGAAAAAAACAACTTATTTTTGTTACAGACTATTAAATTCAGTCCCACATTGAAGAAAAGATATCCAAGTCATTTGTGTGTGTCAGTACTGCCCTTGCTGCATGTTAGAGTATCTGCGTTAGTAATGTCTGACAACAGGACACCTTTAATGAGCATGAGTTTTGGCAGTTTGCAGTGAAGTACATACGAGGCATGTCACTACAAGACCCCATTACTTACAGTACAACAGGTCAGTAGAAAGCAGTGTCAAAATAATAAAGCACCTGCTAATGAAAAATGATAAAGGCCATATTCAGCACTGTTAAATCAGAGCATGGCACCAGCAAAGCATGGCTTGTCATGATCAGACATTTCATTCAATGGAAAATTGAAAATGAGAGCATCTGTACTACTAGAAATGGATGTCACGAGCCCCTGGGGACTTGTAGATAACTAAGGAGACAGAAAAGGAAAAAGAGCAATTCAAAAATTACTTGGAGTACCTGGAGCTTCTGCCACTTCCCCAAAACAAACAGCTCATAACTCTGAAGGCAAACCAGCAGGATGGCAGCCAAGACAGCTTGAAAGTCACTGTGTCACACAAGAAATCCAATGAAGAGAAACGCCACCGCGTGAGTCAGTTGCCACATAACAATCCCAGAAAGTGGTGCTTTCTGAAGTGTCTGCTGTGTACAATTAGAACTTATTAGAACTTATGAACCCACCTTACAATATATATGACCACAACTTACTAAGAACCTGTGGGTGCAAAAGCAGCCCTCTTTCAATGGTACCTTAAGCCTACAGACCACCTGAATGACTCAATCTCTTACTGATATTCGGTATTTAAAGCACAAGTCATTTGTCACAGCAACATCTGCACCATCTGCTTTTGCAGCAACATCTTGAGAAGATGCTTGCTGTTTCCTATAAAGGAAACCTAGTTCCTGTAGGAATCAGCTATGAGGATTCAGTAAGCTGAAGTTCAATGAGATACTACAGCCTGGCCACAGAACAACTTTCCATTGAGCAGTAAGGGGGTTGAAAGAGTGGCATAGGAATCAATATTTACAATTCCATTAAACCAGGACAACTCATCACCTGGTGTTTTCACTACCTGCTTCTTTTCCTGTCCTCTGTGATCTATTTCAGATGCTCCATTTCTTCTTATATCCTACTAAGCCTTTGCTTCCAGATGCTCTTTCTGACTCTCCAGGTTAAGACTAAAAAATTGAATCAATATTCCAACAACCACAAACAGGCCTGATATATACTGTATTCCTTATTCATCATTTTGTAATACCACTTAAGAAAATGGGTTTATGTTCCTCTCATTACTATTTTTCACTTTGCTTACTTTCACTGCACTTGTTGGAAGCAGTGCTTTAGGAGATGGGAAATGCTCCTATCATGTCTGCATGGAACTTTCTGCCTTTTAGTGCTAGACACCAGCTTTCCTTTAGATGCATCAGGAAACTGTAGCTCCACTGCTCTGAGACAGATGCTTTAAAAGGCTTCATTTCACTGTGTGACTTAAAAAACCCCCAAGAAGTCCAAAATCTTGAACTTCTCCTACAGGTTTTATTCTGTTAGGAGTTATATGACCATCTCATGTTTACAAAAGTCTTTTCTAGTTTATGGTCCTTATACCCATACTTCACTGGGAACATGAGGCAACATAAACTGTGTTCTGGTCTCTGAACATTCTTCTTCTTCCCTCCACAGAGCAGCAAAGTTCTCATCCAGTGTCCAGATATCTCCTTTAGTTCTTTCAAATTGATACTGTTTTTCCAAGGATACCCACTCACCTATGACAATCAGTTGGAATATGATGACATCCAGTCCATGCAGTAACTTCAATTGTAAATTAGCATACTCTGATTGCTCTTTATGCTACCTAGACAAGTCTGCAGAACCTGACCCAACCTGTTAGTGCCCTGTGATGATGGAGAAATGAATTCAAAATGAGCATGCATCGGGACTGGGCAACTTTCTAGATTCTAGGCCAGGCAATAAAAGATAGATGCCCTAACTGGCACTTTCTGATGTAGGGAGAGACTGAATGACCCCTAAGCTCAGTTTGAAAAAGATCTGCAAGCAAGCCTCTGAAGTGATGGTTCCTTTCTGGTGCTCTGAGGCTGAATTGCACACCCAAGCAGAAGGCATAATTAAGAACTTCATGTTTGAGACACTGCCTATTCAGACATTATTTCTGGCATGTGCTGTCAAGTATAGAATTCCCTGGTAGGATTCTGAATAACTGGACTTCACGTATTTGCAATTTATCTCCTCTAAATCACTTAATGTGACACCTCCCAAAGAAAAATAGTATATAATTTAAGATATGTCCTTAAAACCAAAGTATCCTTTCTTTTTCTGCAAACTCTACATATACATGATGTCAGTCATTAGTACAATGAACCAGTCAAGCTCTGTAGATTACTGAAACTACCTTATACACCCCACCTTTCACAGACATATCACTACGACATGAACACTAACCTGTGAGCAGCACAGGTTTTGGTATCTCTTTGCCCAATACATATAAAGTACAGATAAGACTGAATAATTGTGACTTAAGGTTGAGTCTAACTGTTACAGGGCTTAGTTGTGACACTTAATTTGTTTAAGATCAAGGAAGATGAGTAAGAATTGAAAGACTTTTCCACTGGTGAGTTGATGAATCCTAACTGCTAGTGCTTATTAGCACTTTATTTTTAAGAAACTGTCAAGACCTGCTTTTAAACTATTTAAATAAGAAGACAGTGACTATGCAGTGACTATGAACAATATTGGCATTTCATCAGCACCACTGACCAAGAGGTCTTGTTGCCTGACAGTGTGGATTGGGCAGGTTAAATAAGTTCAGAGAAAATTTGTATTACATCTTTTCTTCTCTATGATAGTCACAAAAATTGCATTCATATTCAGAGTCTAAAATCAGTCATATCACTGTTCAAGTATTTCACATATATCTTAAACAGTTTCAGATGATGTGGTACCATCACGTTCCTATGTTAATAATTTATTGGGGTTTTATGCGTAATTCCAACATTCCAGCATGCTTACCTATCTATTGTTCAAACTTTGGGTGTTCTTGAATTGATTCCGTATGTTATTACTTAAGCAGGTAACTGAATCATAGAATCATTGAATCCCAGGTTGGAAAGAACCTCAGGGATTGTCTGGTCTAACCTGTCTCTGTAAAAGTACAGCCTAGACTAGATATCCCAGTACCCCACCCAGCCGAATCTTAAAGATGTCCAGTGCAGGGGAATTCACCACTGGGGAATTCTCTGAGGAAGAGATGCCTGATAATGTTTTACACAGAATGATTTCTTTTCAAGAGGTTGCACAATGGCAGGACTCAAACAACAAAAGAGTGCTGCAGAAACTAATCTATGCATAAGTGTTCATGCAAGAGGGATATAAAAGTGACTAGGCTGATAATGGATAGGCTAGGGTTGTGAGGCCCTGGAATGGGTTGCCCAGGGAAGTTGTGAATGCTCCATCCCTGCGAGTATTCAAGGCCAAGCTGGACAGAGCCTTGGGTGACATGGTTTAGTGTGAGGTGTCCCTGCCCACAGCAGGGTGGTTGGAACTGGATGATCTTAAGGTCCTTTCCAACCCTAACTATTCTATGATTCTATAATGAATGGTGAGATGTGTCTTTCCAATGACAATTTTTAAAGCTGTAAAAACTGATTCTATTTGCAATTTAATATATTTTCAGTGCTTTCCATCTCCCTGAAGTTGGGACTGAGTCAAAGTCCTTCTTGCAGGCTACTTGCACAATCCCTAGGTTTTCTGTACTCAGAATTTCTAATAGGCAGCCTAATAAAAAATATGCTAAGCTGGTTTGCACAGCAAAGAAGAGATAACCTGCTCAGTTCATTTCCCTACATATATTTTTGCAAGCTTTTTGCTACCTCTTTCGTTTTGCCATTTTTTGCATAGCTTTATATTGCCTTGTTCTTAAGCTTTTACCATTGGTTTTCTCTGATATATGTATGTGTTTCCTAACCTCTTCCACATTCCTTCCTTTTTCTTCTGAAATATTTTAAACAAATTCTTACATGATTACAAAATAACCTTCCATTGTGTATCTTGGTTTTGGTGCTTTCCACTGAGGGAGCTCAAAACACTTGGCAAGCATGATTTCATTTATCTTCTCAAGTCTCCCCTGCCACAGGAGGAAATTTAAGCAGAACCCCTGCTGTTTTCATACTGGCCTAAAAGGATTTAAGAACTGAAAGATTCCCATTGGTCTTTATTTGGAGCAGGACACCCAATTTCAAGCTAGAGGCAGCTTGGGAGCCAGTTCTGCATTTTTATCATGACATCATCCCTTCTTCACAGATGGCTAATCATTATTTTTCACAAAGTAAAGCCCACTCTGGAATAAGCATTTCAGAGAATATAGCCTAATGCCTTCAGCTGGTACTGAGTGACATTGCTGCACCAAGAGACATCGTAATGATTTACACCTAAGTTTTGATGATCTGCTCCCAATACAGTGGCATCTGCAACCCTGACTAGGCTTCAAAAAAAAATCCCTAGAAAGAATATTTTGGGTTAAAAGTGTGAAGATTTTTAAGAACTGCAGAAAAAAACCCATGACACAGAGACAAGTCTCCAGTTTGAGCACTGCGCTGTACGGTATAAAATTGCATGTAGAGAAACAGATTAAAGAAGCATTGTACAGAATTATATGTTGCAGGGCAGCGCAATAAATTCAAGCTAGGGAAGGCAGCCAAAACTAATAACAGCTGCTGCTATTCCATCTGTCCATGTTCTGCACAGTACACAGGTAGGCTGAAACAGTTTGGTTGATAGAATTAAAAGTGGCTAAGCAGCCACCAGGTAATGGTGTGCTAAACCAAGAGGGAAAAATAATCCAGACTATGTAAATGAAGACTGGGAGCATCCACCACAGACATGGTGCAGCTTGACACGTATGCCTCCACTACAATGAGCTGAATGACATTTCTGGTGGTTGGTTGTTGTAGAGTTGTCAATGTTTCACAGACATAACAATGAATGGCACAGAACTTTGGTCTAACGTATGGTAGCTGTTTTCATGGCTACTGAGGACACACATCTTCCCTTTGATGAGGAACATGATAGCAGCAGACGGTCTCTATATGTGTAGCTAGCAAACTCCAGGCTGAATCCCCAGTAAACTACAATCTGTATCACATGACTCTATGCTAAATATGCTATCAAGAAAGAGCAAGGTACCCAGTTTCAAGACTGAAATCCTGAATTATTTCTCAGATGATCCTTACTTCAGTACTGTCAAAGCTCTCCCAAAGCTTTATGCCGCATTACAGATCTCTTCATGGCCCTCTTACTCTGGCTGGGAGAAACTGCCCTTTGTGAGTGTACATTCCTGTGGATCCTGATTCTTGAGTTCAAGTGTGCATAACAAAAGGTAGGCTTTCTTGAAAAGAAACAATGCGAATGCAGTGTAAATAACTGACAGTTGATGTATCTGTCTTTGTTTACACATGCAATTCATTCAGTACAAACTTCAAGGACCCACCTTCTCCTCCATAATAATTCTGTAACGCCGCAACTTTCCATTCTGTCCAAAGGTAACTGAGAGCACTCTTCCAGTGAGCTGCCAACACTGACCATTATTGTCCTCCATAGGCCTCCAGTTTTCAGAAACAATGACGTTGTTTATGTCTCCCAAAGCAGTGCAGAAACCTGAAAAAGCATGGAAAATTGGCTATTAGTTTAGATTATTGTAACATCTTCTTATCGTAAGTCATTACAACAACCTGGCATCTCTCCTGAATTATAAGAGACATCAGTAATTACTCTTATATTTCAAGTGCTTGGTGAACATAACAACATATGCTTATGCTTTACATGCTTATTTTACCAAAATGAGATGCTCAAGCTCATTAAATAAATTCCAGAATTTTCTATCATGCCAGGAAAGGACTTAAGTGTCAAAAAGCAAACATAGCCGGCCATAAGGCCAACTTCTGTTATAACTTCTGTTTTTTCATAATTTTCTATTCAACTTCATTTTCAGATATACTGTGGATAACGAGCATTAAGGCTGGTTTGTGCTTTGCATGGAATAATCAGCCACAGACTTTCTCAAAAGCTGTGAATATAAAGCAAGAAATCATTTGGCCAAGAGTCAAATACTCAATAGGTCTGTCTCCCCAGAGAGCAACATGCCTTACACAAGACATGCTTTGGCATAGGTTCCAGTTATAGACAACAAAAATTAGTTTTCACATTTGCATAATCCTGACTTTATAATAGAGCTGATGCATGTTCGCTTTTAAGGACCAGAAGAATACAAGGCCATATACCACCACCACCACTCCACCTCCTTTGAATTCTGTCACAAAGCAAACCATGCTCCTACTGCGCCTTTTAAAACACAACTTTCTGCATACCCCTAGATATTATAGGGTTCTGTATGACAAGCTTGGTTTCACTGAATTTACATATGCACTAATACTACTTACTAAGGGGGACTATCTGATTAGTAGGGAGCAACAGATCATCATTCATGCCGAGGAGTCACAAACAATAGCTTTGCCTCAAAAAACTATTCAATGTAGTTAAGCCAGGTGGGGAAGAATGTGCATTAATAAGCTAACAATGCTCTCAACTAAGATTTCAAATGCTAGGAAAGGCAAGAGTGTTGAGATGTCCTCAGAAAACATTTCTCTCTTTAAATGGTATTTCCTCTCAGTGGCATTATACTCTGGGTTGTTTCCTTAAATGCTTGGGACTGTATCTTCTTCAGCATTTCGACTGCAAGTGCCATGCACCCACAACCTGTAACTTCTTGATGGCCTTGGCATAAGCAAATGGCAGTGGTTTAGATACAGTACAAGTACTAAAGTCAGAAAATACTTAAACACACTATACTGCAGGCCAGTTAAAAAAATTGTTCTGTGCCACTTAGGCAATCACTTACAAAGGCCAAACCTTTCTGGGACTTTAGTCTGTCCAGATGACACTGCTCCATGGTGAACGGTGGCAGACAAGGAATAAAGACAAAAAAAATTGTTCTCTACGTAAAAGACATCTGTGGCTCTGGCACATGAATGTATCAATTGCACACCTCTTAAGTGGTGGCAAATGATCTCCTGTATGCCCAGCTGCAAGTTAAAGCATCTGAAGCTACAACAGGCTAAGCAGTTGCATCAGCTGCTGCCTGTGGATGTAACCCTCTGAAGACCACCTCCCAGGTCATCTCTGAGGAAAAAAACTGCAGAAACCTATCAGCTTGGTCAAGTAACAGCAACAGGGGAGGAGACATAGTCTCAGTGCAGAAAACAATGCAAAAACTCCTAGGGAGATGATTTCTGATTCAGCATGAAAAACCAAGGTTTCTTATTGCCGACAAACAAGTCCCTTTAGCAAGGTGTTTAAATGCACATTTAGGACAGATTACATCTTGTTTTGCATGGACTACTCTTACTCTATAGGTTGATTCATATCAAAGGCCTCTATTCTGGAACTGACTTTAGTACAAGTTTTCTGTCCCCATAAACCTAATTATTGCATGGCCCCAAAAAATTGTCTTCAACAGTTGGGCATGTTTCCTCCCCAACTCCTTCTATAGCTCTACATCTGTGAGCTTTTCTTTTCTCACATTACAGTCTCACATCTTCTGCAATAGCTCTTGCAATAACACATCCAAATCTCACTTACCACTTAGAATGAACCTCCAGAATTTTGGGTTCCTGACACCCACTTTGGTCTCAGGCTGGCAGTAGAGGCTGCGTGTGTCTGTGCAACTAAATAAATCAAAGAAGGCAAATCAAGGTTATACTACAAGTTTGTACAAACTCACAATGAAACTTCTACTCCTCACACCCCTGGATTTCCTAAGGCCATATTTCTTTCTGATGCAATTTCTCTACATCTGACAAAAAAACCCATCAGAGATCTGCCCTCTTTTTCCTTTTGTGAGTGGGATTTTGAGGAAGTAAAGAGGAGCAATTAAACTGTGAATTATTTTGTTTCACATCAGTAAAGGCAGCAGGGAAGAAGTTCTTTTGCAGGAGCACACGAAATAACCCATATGGCTACAATGCAGCATATTCTTTGCAAATTATTAAACTTCACACTTCTTGGGAGCTCTGCACTATTAGAAGATGTAAGGTGGGTACACAGTTTTGATGTATCCATGTAGACAGGCACAAAACCACACAGAGATCATAAGAAACTTTTCCCAGCTCAAATAACAGTTGACAAAAGGACAGTAAAGAGAACACAGAAATAGGGACTTCCCAAAACCAGCTCTAATTTGGTTTGGGCATCAGGCACCAGCCCACCATTACTCCCACACAAAAGCAGCAAGAACAGGAAAGACGGGAAAGCTCCTGTCAGATTTTTAGTCCTCATAATTTTCTAATAGGGAGTAAAACTTACGCTTAAGGAAATATTTTGGGGTTTGAGGGTTTTTTTTATTGGAAGTGGAAAGTTTATAAGCACTGGTTTTCGGTGAGAAAGGTGATCTCGTCATTTATTCTTGGTCATTTTCCACTTAATACTCAAAATTATAACCACATGTTCCGAATGCTTAGCATATGACAGATGGTTCTACTTTAACTGAATCCAACTAAGTCTTATCTAGCAAGGAATAAAAAATTACTGGGTTTTTTTCACTTCATTGCTGTCTTCAGCTTCTCTTAATTTCTCAAAGTTGAATAAGATGAACACAATAACTCCTCAAATCATTAGGCTCACCACATTCGTAGTGGTTCTGATGAGTTCCGTTGCTAACTTTATTTTTGCATGCTTTTGCACTTAGAAGCAAAAATGCCAAAATACTCTAAGAAGTGTTCTACTTGTAACAGTTCACTTTTTACCTGCACCAAGAAGTACTAGACACGTCCCTGGAAAACCTGTTTTTATGATCAGGCCAGTTGACTTTACATCTAAAAGATTCACCTGTGGCTGAGATGTTTCTAATACCACGGAGACAAACTAAGCCAGCAGCATGTGAAAGAACTTTCTTGGCAAAGATTGTCTTGCAACTAGATTCTCAGGTGTAACAAGTCCCCAAATGCACCCTTCTGGTAAACCAGGACTTTTCATTGCTACAGCACTCAGATGCAGCTATCTGCATTTTCCCAGACTGCAGAAATAACTGTGTTTGTTGCCTAGGGCTACCTATCCAGAAGGAGGAACTCCAGCTCTAAGGTTCCACTCTAGTTCCAGACTTTCCCAGACACAACTGGGCATCAAAACCAGAGCATCAGCATAGCCCTGAAAGTTGATGGAGTGCAGTAACAGAGACATATACAGGATGATGGTTCTAAGGGTGCATAACAGTGAATTAACTTTATTCAAAAGCATACCCCTTCACTCCTCCTCATTTCCCATTGAAGAATACTTTGGCTCTGGATACCACTGAACTTGGGCATTTTTTGTTTTATGAAGATTTAAACATTTTGTACAACTACCTCCAAAAGTGTTTCTCTTTGATTTGGGCATCCCTTAGCCCTGTATTATCCTCAGCAATAGACACACAACCTGAGGAGGCAACTGCTTATATCCTCCCAGTAACATTATCAGAGAAACAGTGAGAGAAACAAAGTCAAACATTCTGTAGTGCAGTTGTCACAACAATCCTATGGGAAATGCAGAGTTACACGGTCAAAGGCAAACACAGGATTTGAACTCAGGGCTCCAATATCTCGAAAGCTGGGAGAGACAACAGCATCACCCTCAGAACCTTCCTCTTCTCCAAGACTACATGGCTTAATTTTATGTTTATGACTGGTCCAACCTTTGTTTTTTTAATTTTTCTTTACAGACCAAAGATAATGAGTGAGTTGAGCTGATATTTGTAGAAACCTCAGTCATATTTCCTGTTGAGTTAAATATTTGCTGAAAAATAAAATCACTCCAACTAATGAAACAAGAGGAAATTAAATAGAGGCTATTAAACAAAATAAAAATGGGGGAGTGGGGAACAAGCCTGGAAAAAAATATGGAAAACTTTCATCATTCAGTAAGTTACTGATCTGCATAATTTAGAAGTAGTGAACATTCAAGTGCACTGATATAAAAGTCTTGTCTGTTTTTATTAGTCCACAGACAAAGTAAAACATGCGATAGTGCAGGCACTGTTGAGAAATTTCACCAGGGAATCAGCAGGAGTTTATAGCCTATAAAAAACACAGGAAAAAAAGCTTTGAGATTGTTCACACCAAATGTACAATGTTTCTTCCTGAGGAAAGTAAAGATACTCTGAAAGGGTTGGTGTTAAAGCTGATCAATACTACTGGGAATTATCCCTTGACAACACCTCCTTTTTCTGCTTCCAGATTCCCCTTCTGGAAAATTCAAAGCATAGAGAAGTGTTCATGTGCCTCAGCCCCACAGAAAACATTTATCACTATTAATCACACTCAAAAGAGGTAAGTAGAACATTGGAAAGAACAGGGGAAATATCTTCAGAGAACCTGTTTCTTTTCTCAAGCCTCAGATTTGAAGACACTGTCTGACAGCTTAGACTGAAATGACACACAGGCACTGGAGCCTGTACTCTTTCCCTGTGATCCACAGGGTAATCCCAGATTTCAGAGGCAGGTTTAGGACCTTTTCTGTTAATGAAGTATTGTGGCAAAGACAAGGTGAGCAAGTACAACCATCTAACACTACAGTGAAATTATGGTAACAGTCTCAAAGAAGATCCTGAACAAATGGTTAGTATAGGTGATGAAGGATTTAGCAGGTCACTTCAGCATCAATAGGCACTGGAAAACATACTGGAAACACAAAACAGTTTTCCACCTTTTTGGGCTTAAAATGCATGACTTTATGGATGTGGCAAACATCAACAGTCCTTCAGCTGGCTTCCTCCTGTCTCTTCCTTTCAAATCAGAGCTCACATTTGAAACCAAGACCCAGGAATTTGGGCCCTGGGACCTTACATTAGAGCAGAATTCCTGAAGGCTTTGAGTCCTGGCTCAAATAAGCAGCTTCCAGACTTCTGGCTACCAAAAAAAAAAGTGATGTCAAAAAAAAAAGTAAAATTGTGAATCCATGGGAAGAGGCCCAGAAACCTGCAGCATGCACCGGAGGCTGTAGCTTCCTAAGTCAAAGGTAGCTCTCTAGCAGCCCATCAAGAGACCCAACACACCTGACCTGTAATCTGACTGGTCAATGGGCAAAGTCAATGTGAGGAGTAAAGCCCAGTGCACACTGGAGCTGGGCAGGCGGACCAGTGTGGCCTCCACACAAGCGCTGCTGGATCCAGCACCCGAGAGGAGGTTCAGGCAACAGCAGCACTATGTTCATCACTTCTGAGACAAAAATCCTGGCAATGGATGCCAACATGCGTTCTGTCAGCATGGTGGCAACACTGTGGAAGGAGCCCAAGGGGCAGAGGTGTGCGGATAGTATGAGGGAAGACTGCTTGAGCCAAAAGGCTATAGTCTACACTCTGGGAACAAGTGGGATTGCTATGCACCACAGGTACCTCATTGGCCTCAAGACAGGCCTCCTTCCGCCAAGTACATGAGCAAAGCCAGCACCAGCTTTGGGGGGAAAAAAATTTGCAGTAAGATAAAATAAAATAGAGCCATTTTGTGACAAGTAACTACGAGAGCCCCCAATCATTGGGTAATTCATATTAAAGTCATATACACCAGAGTACTAGAAACCTTAGGCATTTAAAGCAACCTTTGAAATCCAGGTTTGAAGTTCTGATTTATGCTGCCTCCTGCTTTAAGTATCTCTTGCATTAAATGTCTAAATGTGCTTTCCAGAGATGAGGACATCTGCAGGTGAAAAACACAAGGCAAGTGTTGTTCCCAGTAAGTAGGAGGTAAGCTGAAAATTTAATTGATCTTTTCAAATAATCCTCACACTTTTCTCATTTAATGCATACCTTTTCCAGTGACTTTAGCTATAGGGTAGTATTTGGATGTGAAGCGGGCAAATATGAGCTTGGAAGAGACAACTGAAGCCATCTACCAACTTTGTGAGAATTACCTGAAAATGCAGCTCTCACAAATACATGATTATTAGCATAAGGTACATCCAAATTGTCCAACAGCATCATAGAATTATTTCCTTCATTGAATACCATCTTTTTTTAAAAGTCTATTAAAGTGCAAAGAATTTGTGCAATTGGGGAGGGACTCTTCATCAGGGACTGTAGTGATGCGACAAGGGATAACGGGTTCAAACTTAAACAGGGGAAGTTTAGATGAGACATGACGAAGAAATTCTTTACTGTGGGGGTGGTGAGGCACTGGAATGGATTGCCCAGGGAAGTTGTGAATGCTCCGTTCCTGGCAGTGTTCAAGGCCAGGCTGGACATAGCCTTGGGTGACATGGTTTAGTGGGAGGTGTCCCTGCCCATGGCAGGGGAGTTGGAATTAGATGATCTTAAGGTCCTTTCCAACCCTGACTATTCTATGATTTTATATTATGCTATTCCACTGGTCCTCATTTTGCTGGGAATTTGTCTCTAAAGCAGAAATGATGCATATTCAGACCTCTCACTGCTCTGAAGAAACATAATGGATCTTTTAAAACATACTGTCATGTTCTTTCATGCAAAAAAATCCTCCTTTTTCACCCTAGTGTTAGTCTGCATTAAATGGTAATTCCTAAAACTTCATCCATATATCATATAAGTTATAAACAGGTTTGCACAACAGGTCTCCCAGGGGAATACCTGGAGGAGAATTCCTCCTCTGTACTCCAGAGCCAGGCAGACAGTTGTTTTCCTGCCAGTTCATATATGACTTTTTCAGAATCTATGAATGTTCAACATCAAATGAAATTGCAGACTAACTTTGTGAGCTGAAAAACAATGTTCCTACCTGAGGCCACTTTTTCAGCCACAGCTGTCTCAGACATGACTGTAAATCCTTACTGACAAAAGCAGTCTGAATGAAACCAGACCATTTCATTGGAACAATATAAGGAATTAGGACTTCAAATCTCTTTAATTTAAAACCTATTGTTATCTTCAGGACAACTGTTAATACTGGAGCCCATGCTCACTTGGTGAAACTACTAAAATCAGTAAGATCCATTCTTACTGCTAGCATGTAAAAGTCCAGTCAACCACATTTAATCAAAGTGAGTTGGACATGGTTTCTCTTTCTTTACCTAAATATAACCATCAACTTGTGAAATTGTGGCATTGTTTCTGTTTTCTTAGGAAACACTTGTGATCAGAGCTACTTAATTTCTCACAATATATTTGTATCAACATCTTATAAAAGATGCATAAAAAAAATAATCTTTTTACCCAAGTAAATTAAGAAAAAAAGCATATAATACACAAAATCTAAGGCTTTCCACAAGCCACCAGCTTCCAATGTCAACTTGCAGTTAGAGCAGTTACGACAAACCAGTTTCTCTGGTACACTACAGAGCAGAGAGCACAGTGGCTGTTATTCCACTGCCAGAAACCAGTCATAATTCAAAATACATACAAGTAGGGGAGAAGAATTTAGTTTCACTAAATTATTTTCCAATAATGTTTGTGTCTGTAGAAGAAGCTGAAATAGCAGACAGTGTGATAGCTTACAGGCATCAAATAAAGCACACGGCACAAATTGAACAAATGAAATAACCAGTCCTCAAAAAACCTTTTAAGAGTGTTCAAGCAATGGAAGGCTGCCTGCAGAAAGTTACTTTTAAAGAACAATATTTGCCCTATGCTCAGTGAATATCAACTTGTGAATTGGAAATGGAGTGCTTTATCCGGTACAAAGCGAAGTTCAACTCAGAGTAATGGGCATGTTCAGGAACCACAGTTTGACATTTGTCCCAAAGGCACACGCAAATTGGTGTCCAAAACACAAATAAATTAGGTCTTCTATCTTCTAAGTGCTGCACAGCCTACCACATTGATATTTACTCCTGGATGGCCGTAATCAAACAATCAATCACAGGATTATTATCTCCCCATCTAAATCACAGATTTTCCAGCTAGTTTTTAAGCTTTCTGCTATGCTGACAACCGACTCTTTGCGTGTTTTAAATACAGGGCAGTACCATGGACCTTTGAAAGAAGTCTGATAAAAGTACTTGTTATGTACAGTAGAGATTTGCCATGAGGGGCGCAGATCTCAAATGTGCTTCCAGGAAGGAAAATTCTTCCACCCCTGCACTAAATAAAGAACTTTTCAGTCTATAACCAGTTTAGTATTTTGAGACTGAAAATGATAGTGCTATGTGCTCCTGCTGCAGTGCTGGCTAAATCTGATAGATGAATTTATACACTGAGTATCATGCCTGGCTTAACAGTGGAGCTGCATATATAAAGACAAAAGTTATTATGAAAGACTGGTTCTCCCTAAAAGAGCATTCCTAAGATGATGCAGTGTTAAATTAGTTTGTTACCTGAAAGGTTATGCATGCTGTTATTTTAGCTCTTAATTGTAAAAGACTGTCTCCTGTGGGCTTGAAATGTCAACTCTTCCTAGCAGATATCAAAATATTATTTCTGCCACATACTCTTATTAAGAATAACTCTTTAGAAAGGTTTAAAATTAACAAGTTACTACACACTTCAATTAAAACTGCCTTCAGAGAGACACTTTCTCATAGGCACATGCATGACTTCAACCTTTAGGAGATATTTCTGCTATTTGTCCAAATCCCTAAAGGCATCTTCCTGACAAATCAGGATGAGCAGTGACATTTCTCAGTGGTTTTATTCAATTATAAGGAACAAAGCTTTCCACAAACATGGGCTTTATTTAATACCAGCTGTATCAATTGCTAAATTCTTCATGGAAACCTTTAACCCAGTAAGAGCCCAAACTGCACATAAATTACTGAACAGTTTTATTCACTCAGGCACAACCCAGTTTCCTTTATTTTCTTGGCAACTGAGCAATTTTAGGAAACCACAATGTGGAAAATTCAGAATCATACAATCCCAGACTGGTTTGGGTTGGAAGGGACCTTAAAGCTCATCCAGTTCCATCCCCTGCCACGGGCAGGGACACCCTCCACTACAGCAGGCTGCTCCAAGCCCCATCCTACCTGGCCTTGAGCACTTCCAGGGATGGGGCAGCCACAGCTTTTCTTGGCAACCTTTGCCAGTGCCTCACCACCCTCACAGGGAAGAATTTCTTCCTAATGTCTAATCTAAATCTACCCTCTTTCAGTTTAAAGCCATTACCTCTTGTCCTATTCCTATATGCCCTTGCAAAAAGTTCCTCTCAAACTTTCTTGTCAGCCCCTTTAAGCCACTGGAAGCTGCTCTAAAGTCTCCCCGGAGCCTTCTCTTCTCCAGGTTGAACAAGCCCAGCTCCCTCATCCTGTCTCCACAGCAGAGCTGCTCCAGCCCTCAAAATATATTTGTGGTCTCCTCTTCACTTGCTCTAATAAGTTTTTCATATGTTGGGGACCCCAGAGCTAAATAAAGGACTTCAGGTTGGGTCTCACAATAGCAGAGCAGGAAGGGAAGAATCCCCTCTCATCTGCTGCTCATGCTTCTTGTGACGCAGCCCAGGATATGGTTGGCTTTCGGGGGTGTGAGCACATACTGCTGAGTCAGGTTGAGCTTCTCATCAACCACGACCCTTAAGTCCTTCTCTTCAGGACTGCTCTCAGTCCAGTTTCTGCCCAGCCTGTAGTTGTGTTTGGCATTGTCCCTACTGATGCTTTTACTATGCAAATAGAGCCCCCTGCAAAAAGTAATTAAGCTAAAATAAGTCTTGAGAGCACACAAAAAGTCACAGTGGAGCTTTGTGAGTTAGAAGGAAATCACAGCATCTGATGACCTTTTGAAAATCAAATTAAACAAAAATTAAAATTGGGGGAACATCTATAGAACTTTGTGAAAGATCTTTTAAATCAGAGAATACTTCTGATGATCACATTAAAGAGACATTGATGCTAAAGTCAATGTTTGTCTCACCTCCAGGCTTTAGCTTTTATCACAACCTTTAAGTTCAGTGCTTGATGCAATTGTTCTGTTGCAGTGCAATGTAATTAAGGCAGGACTACTTTCCAAATATTCATCCAGTGGTACCAATTATAGACAAAGTTAGGCAGGACAACCAGCAGCAACGGTTCTAAGCAGTAATAGATCAGACTAGACAGACCACGCTCCTGGGATGGGAGGCACAAGCTGCTTCCTCAGCCCAAACTTGTCAGTGCCAGCAGAGACACAGCTGCTTCTCCTGTCTATAAGATGAGAAGGGAGTACAATGAGGTATGCAACCACTCCAGTGATGCAACAGGCCTAAGGCAGAAAGCAGACAGCTGAAGGCACCACTGCTGCAATCAGCTGAGCTTGGTGGAAACATCTGGGGACCATCTTCTATAGAGACGTGGAGACAGCTGTTCTCCCAAGCCCTTTCGCTGAGACTAATGAAGCAAGGAAACACAGAAAGAACAGTTTCCACTCTCCTTTCTCCTATTTCTGCATTTGCTGTGTTGTTAGGGAGAATCATATCTTGTAAAGAGCAATTAACTGGCCTTGAATCACTCAAGCATCACTTCCTACTTGCTATTCTCTAGAGAAGGAGGCTGCGTGAATGGAAGAGAATAGACAGGTTGTCGAGGTAAACATTTAGCACCTACTCAAAGCTGCAGCAACAGCTGCCAGAGAAACTGGAGCCAGCAGCTGAGGTGTAGAGCTGCGTTACACTTGCTGTGTCATTCCTGAGATTTCCTTGGCTTGAGAAATTAACCAGACTGGATGTTGATGGGATGTAAATTAGTAATGCTAATAGAGAGCTCCTCTTCCTGATGCTTTCTTACTTGCAGAATACCGTCCTGTTTTGTCTTGCTTTCCTTGCCATGCAAGTGAAAACATCTGTGTTAGAAAGCTTGCTCATAATAAATATTTTGAAAACAAGTTATAAGGATGAGTAGCATCAGTCTTTGAATTTAATGAAATAGAACTTCTCAGCCTAAATTGAGATGGATGGTCAAATGCTGCCTCTTGTATGCTTACAATGACACTAATCTTGCCTGATCAACTTTTGCTATTAGCATCTATGAGAGCTAGTTTTGGTTTATTGCTGGACATTGTGGGCAAAAATAGATACATGGCAGCCTATGGAAAGAAAAAATTCATATCCTGAATTCTTCCCCATAGCAATATAGCCTAGCCATGGCCAACAAGCTCAGGAATTGATGGACTCTAATAACCTGGAGGGTCCTTCTCATATCCAGGAAGTACAGTCACTCAGACAAGCCGTTTGCCCATCACCCTGAAATCCTACCCTGCCCACACAGCCACCTGGAGGCTAACAGTACTCTCAGCCATAGCTTGCACAATCTCATGGGCTTAATTACATGAGCAATGATAGAGCAGTCTTTAATAAGCTGCTTGTCCACAAACAACTCAAGGCCTACCTGCTGGTTTTGGTGTATCAAGAAGTGCAGAAATGCTTAAACGCAGGTTCTAGTTCTCTGCAGGGGCTGAACCGAATTACCTTTTTGCCACCTTCTGGACGAAGGCAGTGGTACAGCTCAAGAGGTGTTGCCATCTTTCCTCACTCTCCCTTTATTTTACGTTTTTTGCGGGGTGTTAAAACTGCACTGTCATTGTCCAGTGAGAACTGAAACCATGGCTGCACATTCTCCTGCACTGGCAAAACGTGCGTGTGTGTGTCTGTGTGTGTATGTGCTAAGTTTTCCACTCAGAGTGTGGGTGTGCTAAGTTTTCAGCTGTCAGCCTGGGCATGGTAAGAGGCTGAGGAAGATGCTAAGTAAATATAAACCCTGCTGTCAGCTAAAGGTTTCTCTCCCTTTGTCATCAGAAATTTCTTCCCTTATTATTGGAGGGAACCAGGGTTGATGAATACTTAATGACTTCTTTCCCTTGTACACCACAGAGGGGAGCAACACAAATAGAGGTCACCTATAAGTTCAGTAGCATATGTCAAAATCTTTATGTACTTTAAACATCTCCATAAAAGGATCACTAATAACTAAAGCACAGGGCAAGAAGTCTGGGTTAAATCAATTATCTACCATGTTAGAATTGAAAGATAACTCTCAGCAATTGGGACAGTTTCAACACACTACAGTTCCAGAGGACAACACAGCCCCAGATAATGTGTTCTGCATGAGCAAATAAGCTTATACCAAAACGATGAGAAGTAAATCCTACAAAGCATTGCACATTGCAACGTTCAGGCAATTTCCTCCAAGTCTTCAGGAACGTTCCTGCTTTGTTCTCTCTTGGTTATCCACAGAGCACTAAGATAGAAGGAAAGAAGAGAGGCAACAGAGAGTGTATGGAGCACCTAGCCTGACTCTCACTCTGTCTCTCATTCCTGCTGCTTCCACTCTATCATTCTATCCTTCCTGTCCTCTGTGTGTGTGTTTAAAAGCCCTCTCCTGTGCATTTCCAGCTAAAGGGGAACACATCTTTTATATATCCATGCTTTATGATGACTGCCCCATTCACTGATAATCGCAGTGGAAAATCACTCTCCTATTCCTAACCTCTTCTTTTTATAATTTGAAGCCTTTCTCTAAATCTGAAACTACTGCTGATTTAAATAATCCCACTGACGCAAATGTAACTACCTCGGTCAGTTAACTGCTGAAGATTGGAGAACATTTAACACTTTTGTTAACAAATTCTATGATTTTGCTTTTCTTTGACAGTGCATCAAATAGAAAGAAAACACAAAAGACAGATGAACCACCTCTAATATACTCTGTAGATTATAATCACCCTTAAGCTGCCAGAGAAAGAGCTAGAAGCAGACAGTGTAAGGTACCACATTTCACCAGTATCTCTAGGATTAGAGCCAGGTTTTCCACATCTTAGTTCACCAGCTGTTGTGGACATAAAATAAGAATAATCTGATTTAAAGAAAATAATATCACAAAGTTTCAGGGCACAGACAGAATCCTGAAGATTATTTTGTTCCAGGGTACAGAAACAACTTCTACAATTAGGACACAATGTTACATTAAATTAGAGTGGCCAAAATGACATCTGAGGGACTTACACCAGCTCTGGCTCAGCCTAAAGCGAAGTCTTTAATACCTATTCTTAATTAAGAACTTCTGCCTGTTACTGCTTATTCTGTAGCATCAATCCCTTGCAATCTCCACTGTGGTCATCTTTAAAACATTTCTACAAGGCAGTCCAGAGAAACACAGCATATAGTGGAGTAAGTAACTGAGCTTAAATTCTCTGAAATCCTGGATAGTTGTCTCATCCTTGGATCACCTGCTCCTTGCAGTTACTTTACATCCAGCAAGTCGCCATCCTGTATGATGTTCCTGAGAAACACATGTCCTCTACATGTACTTGAAAGTGGGCATCATCATAGAGAGTTTCTTTGCTTCACATTGAAACACCTCAGTCCTCACCAGGGGAAAGAACTGAGGAAAGTGAGAGTGAGGAACTTGGTGCTGTGTGAGGCCCATTCACCCCCCAGTAGTGAGCTGAGGCCAACAATGGAGTGCCAATCAGTGGATACTGTGGACTAAGAGCTCCCTGGACACATGAGCAACAAAAACTGAACCTCAATTTCTTTTCAGAGAAGGAAGTTTATTAACCAAAAGATAACAGATCTCTGCTTGTTTTGTTGCTGAACAATTTTCTTCTGCCTGCTTCCCTGATCAAAGCATAACTTCTACCTCACCTTAAAAGAAACAGCTTCTTAAAACCGACCTCATCAATGTACATAGAAAAAGAAAAAATCTCATTCTGCCACAGATCAGTGGAATTCTGCTGTTCATTTTCTTTATACTATCTCCCTTTCTGTTTTTCTGCAGCGATCCTCCAATTTGACTTTGTCCTCAGCTCCTGCTCCCAGCCACATATTCAGTACTGCAAACTTTAAATACTTTCATCTGATGCACAGCTTTGTTTTATTTATTTCATATTTTCCAGACCTTAAATACAACACTGATACATGATCACTCAGCTTTTCATATTTGCTGCAGTTTTTGCTGTAGTGGGAGATTTAAGCAGGAAAAAAAGCCCAACCCAATAACACATTGAAGAAAAGAACCGATATCCAGCATTTTAGTACAATTTCCACATTTTATGATCCAATACAGCTGAAATACTGACCCTAAGAAAGGGAAGCCATTACTATATAGCCAGGAAATGCGAATTGCTCTTGAACAGTGGCACCTCTACCCTCAATATCCTCTTCTGCTTGATGCCTGTGCTGCAGGAGGAGAATATACTGCACAGGAAAGTAGAAACCAAGAGCAACATTTCAATCATTTTTTGTTGGTGCAATTTGAACAGTATCCCTGAGTTATGTTGCTGTACTTGGTGGATCTAATGATGGGGCAGACTGGATGGTGAGGGCTGCAGATGATACCTCCATTAAAATGATTCATGTTATCATGGGATTAGGTCACAATAACAGGGCTGCAAATGCCACAGTACTTGTCAGAACCATCTCTTGATGCACCCTCTCTGAGTGGTGCCAGTGACACATTCAGGACTTGTTCTGTGATACTCCCAAGTGTTTAAGGGCTAGAAATGACACACAGGATAAATAGACATCCCATAGGATCATTAAGAGGATATCAGACTTTCACTTTTCATTTTGAGTTGACATCCAGGATAGGACAATGACAAGCACAAGTCCTTTCTATCTGGCCTTGTGGGAACAGATAAGTAGTGTGAATGAGTTATCCAAAGTACAAAAAGCCACAACACAAAAAAGGAACTTTAAATGGAAATACAGTAGAACCCAAATCCTAAAGTAGTGAGCTCATATTCCAGACTTTCAGCTACGAAAACTTTTGTCATCAGCCAAAGTTTTGTCAACTTGGTATTGGCTATTATGTACATTGCCAACAACGGGGATTAAGAGAGAGACTGGGGGCTACAATTGAAGAAGTATCATTCACAAAATAAGATTAAGTGTCTTGGTCCTGTCTTACCCCTTAACCTTTGCACAACATGTCCTAGATATCCTCCAGCTTTTATAGAAAGGAAGCACTTCTCCCTAAACGTGTACATGTCTATATATGCAGCCCACAGTGTGCAGATGTGTAGGGTCTTAATTGGCATGTTACATGATGAATTAATAAAGATAAAAGGCAGCAAAAGAAGCTTTCAGAGACACCTTTTGTTTTCCATAAGCATGTTAATACCATCTGAATCCTTCCCCTGCTGAGCTGCAGCATGACTCTAAACAACTTCCAAGGAACATAAATGAAAGTAGGACTGGAGCCCAGAGGTACTGAGTTTTATCCCTTTCTCTATGCCCACTGTCTTGCAAGCAGATCACATGCTACCTTTACCTCAGCAGTTGAGCTGCTTTTCTTGTTGAATCTATGGATTATTCTGAGTAATTCTTAAAATCAGGTGTACATAGCACCATGGATTTACACAGTAGGTTAGAAATGCAGATGTATTTCCCACCTTGAATAGGATTACAGACTAAAAATAAATACCTGGAGCAAACACAACACAAATCCAAAGCAGAGCTGTAAAAAATACTCACCAAGAGATTAAGGCAAAATTATTCAGGAGAGAGGTCATTTTTAAGTTCAAAAATCAATGGAGAAGAGTAGACAGGTAAGCAGAAAGGGTGTGTGCCTTTCAAGAGTAGAGAAACCTGTGATGGGAGTTGAAACTGATGGGAGACTGCGAAAACAAAGTAGGCATGGAAGCATGCAGGTGGGACTAGATGCCAGGGGGATGACTATTCCAGAAATTACATGAAAAAGGGAAAAGTGAGGCAAAGGTGGGTACGAAATATGCAATCTCACGCCTCTCTAGCCAAACACCAGCGTACCAGCAAGCAATATGGAATGCTACAAATATGCACAGCAAAATCAAACCAGGGAAATCCACTCTTGCAAAGCCAGAACCCTTGGTCATGCACTCTTGGATGTGCCTCACCAAAAATAAAAGGGAGTGTGGTTTTCTGAATGTCAAGATAACTCTCAAAATCATACACAGAACAACAGGGGCACAACAGAAGAGCACACACCAGACACCCACATGAATCAAGCAATCAAAACAACCTGGAAAGGAAAGAACCAGTAAAGTCATCTCTTGTGGATCAGGTTACTTGATCTTCTTCTCTGTGACCTGCAGGAAAAGCTGCTATTACATCTCCATAGCATGAGCTGCTGGTGGCAAGGTCAAACATCAATTATTCAGGCAGTTTGGCCACAAGAAGAAAATGAAAATCATTGACAGCTTCCTTCTGCTGGCATCTCTCTGGTGAGGTACCTGGCAACATGAGCTTGCTCATATACCAGTACTGTACATGTACTAGGGAAGTTAGTCCTTCTATCATTCAAATACTCTATGCGAAGACTTACACTTACATATACAGCTATACATCCTATGCAGGATTTTTTATATATAGGACTCTCCATAATATGTCTACACATTTAATCCCATGCACACGGTTTCTCTTTGGAAAGAGTTGGTTGTTACAGTGGTGCCTAAAGGCATTTGCAGATCTCTCCCGAAACAGAAAAGTTTCCTTGCTCCTTGTTCTGTCAGTCTTAACAGCTTGGAATTGGGTGTCAGGGTACCTGTCAAGGTAAGCTGCCCCCAGTTAGATCTACTGGGAACGTACCAGTCAGACAGCAACAAGAGGTGGCAAGGTATGCACCAAAGATGTAATAAGAGAAGGCACAACTTCTTCCAGGATTTTTCATTTTAGAGGCTGCTAAAGAGAACATGAAGCAAACAGCTAAATCAAGGGACTGCAGAGGAAGCAGGGCGACAAGTAGATGTTGGAGTAGCTGCAGTGAGGCTGTTTGGAAGGGCTATTTGCTTTTTAAAGTAGAAAAACAACTGCAGGGTATCCCATCACTCTTTCTCAATCACTATACTTTAACATCACTCTGATTTTAGCTTCCCTGAAGTCACTAGGGAAACTGTTTCTATAGATTGACTAAGTATAGCAATAGTAATTGTGAGAAACTTAGGAACTCAGTACTGAGGAGAGAGGCAGAGAGGGAGACAGTGTCATTTTTGGGTCCAGATCTCCTCGATGCAGGAAGACAAAGTTGAACCTCTCTCTCCCTCATATTCTGGGCAAGTACCTGACAATTCAGATACCAGATAGAATAGTCTGTTATCAGGCATTTCCAAGACATATCAAGTATTACAAATAATTTACTTCAGTCCAGTGTTGGGCTTCATAAGACTTAGGATTTGAAAACTGTGTTAATCAATAGGACAATTACTGTACACCCCCTCTTAGAAACTACAGGATTGTATAGGCTTATCAATGAAGCAGCACAGACAACCCACTGCCACTATACCAACAATGAGCAGAATACACTGCTTTGGCCTCCTGTGAGGTTTGTAACTCACAAGTTACATAGGCACCACCTAACAGAAGTCAACCAAATGACCTACAGTAATATACAAAGAAAGATATGAAGTCTAGTGTTTCTTCTGTTAGTGCTGTAACTGAAGTATCAGCAGGGCAGGGGTTACTCTTCAGTCAGCTTGCATATTCAGTGTCACATTCAATGCTCCACACCTGTTTATTATTTATTGACTGGATGACAGCTAGCTAAGTAAGCAGGTAGTGCTCCTCAAATACATGCTCTAAGAAGCCAAGGACCACATATCATGGAGTGCTAAGTTCTACCTATTACCCACTGGGAACATCATTTGTAACCATTTTTAAAAACCTCTTGCAGATAATCACAGAGACCAGAAGTTGCTAAGAGAGATGCTGAGGTCATAGTTACATACATTTGCCAAAAGCTCTACTGTAAGAACTGGAATGTGATGGCAGCACCCTGCTGTGGCAAAATCAAGGACATGATCTGCCTGAATACAGGTCCCCTCTCTCCCCAAGCTCCACAAAGAATAGTGGAATTCGAAGTGGTGAGAAAGAGCCCATCTTCAGTTATTTCAAGACAAACCACCCACCAAGTTAGTGTTGGTTTTGGTCTTGGCAAGAATAAAATGGGAGGGTAAAAAGGAAGACGCATAAAGGCTCAGGAGTGCACTGTTCTTCGGCATGAGCAGGATTTGGCTTCCACTCTGCTGCCACCTGGAACGAAGAGAAATTGCTTCCACTTCACCTCAGGATTTTCATAAACAAGACACAATTATATATGAACAGGCTAGAAGAAACAAAGGAAGGACTGATGAGGCTCTAAAGGGGTTTTGTTAAAGTGGAGAGCGTGAGCTTAGCTGTTTCTGGCAAAGCCAGGGAAACAAAATGTCAGCAGATTCACAACTGTCATTTGCTCTCCTATCCCATGGACCCCCCAGCCCTGATAGTCAGGAGCACAGAAGCTGACACAGGCACCATGCTTCATCCACTCAGGCAGCTGGGACCATCCACTTCCACAAGTCATTCTTTCTCTGCCATTTTCTCCACTATGCAACGATGCCTGTTGGTGAAGGGTGCATACTTCCGCAGGAGAAAAGCTCTTGTCTACTTGCTCTCCCAGTGAGAAGGGGAGAGCCTGAACAGTGAGAGCTGTCAGTTCCTATCTTTCTTTGCCACTCAGCTTATTTCCTGATTCCTAAAATGAAGCTGCAGCTGTGCTGGATGGATGTACTTAAATGCAAGCCTCCGGAGATGGGGAAGTGCTGACTGGTGAATTGCCTTCTTTCACCTTGTTCTCATGCCATCCTCTACTCTCTCAACTTCCCCCCCCTCCACTCCCCCCTTTCCTAAAGAGAATGAGCAACCTGTTTACTTTAATTTTTTGGACAAGTTGTCCCTGGTGAATGCTCTCCCATATGCTTCTCTGAACAGCATCTACTCCAGCTTCCTTAAGGGAATTTGGAAGTCCAAGAATTAGGGCCTTTTAGGTATGCAGTTAACTGTTCCCACCATTCCCACACCAAAGAAACAGACTCATGTTGCCTGTTCCCCAAGGGAATTAATTCATATTCACTGAAGGAAGCGGTTCTACTGCAGCCACAACCCTAAGAGAAGGGGAAGAAAGAGCAATTTGGTCAAATCCACAATTTCAAAATGAAACCATATGAAAGTCTGAGGTTTTACACCACCTCTCCTGACACTTTCTTACATGATTAAAATCTACATTTAAACAATCTGTTCTTCCCTCTTCCCTCCCTTCTGCCAGAAGATGTAATTTAAAGATTTTGGCTCCTAGCTGTCCAAACAAAATGTTGCACAGCAACAGTCCCTACTGTTGTCACTGGATCAAAATAGATCTCGGCCATGAAATCTCAATTTGGAGCTTTTCCCTGATTTCACATTGTATGGGTGAGAAATTCAGAGGCCACAGGTCAGGCAAACCTTACCACTGCGTTTCAGATAGATCCAGAATCAATGTGGTGAAAGTGAGAACCAGTCAGTTCTTGGATTTTAATGAGAACAACTTAGTCTGTTACACGTACACCTTAGATAACTGAAAGGTCTATAGGGACTTCAGTGAGAAGCAGTCTACCATCTTTATCAGATAATCAGTCCCCTGTCCATATTAAACATACACACCAAACAAACACATACACTTTCTCAGCCCTAGAATTAGTTCAGCCTCCAAAAACCAAGTGTTCTAGTTCCAGCACAGTTATCCTGGCTCAATGAAACAGTGGGATTACCCTGCTACCAAAAGTGGTAGCCAGCAAAGTGGTTAATGTAGCTAATGAACGCACATGTGAGCAAGCAACAGCCTAGACGCCCTGTGCTGCTTCCTTAGCCTGTAACCAAAGGCCTTGCTGAACCTGCCCCCTCCCCAGGTAGCCATGTACAGTACCATCACTGGAGCAGCTTGGCCACAGTATCCTGTCAAAGGCACCACGAAGTCATGTCTGATCAGCCTTTTGCCTTGGAGCTGTGGAGTGCCAGCCTCTTTTTCCTTAGAGCACTGAGAAGGATGTTAATTCTGTGAGTCACAATGGTAAATTTATGGCATCCTAAGCTCAAAAATGAGAGGTTAAGTCATGAAAAATATAGGATAGAAGTGGATGAGAGAAACAACAATGACAGCGCAATTGAGCCTTGCAAACATGAAGCAGTGCTGAGACAGAAGCGGGACTCCCAGCATTACATGGAATCGTTTGGCTACAGAAGGCACATCTCCTCCGTGATTTTCCTTGAGGATTTTGGAGATGGCAGACCCCATCAGAAACATCCCAGAACTTCCTCTCCTCCTTCCCATAGTTAAAAACTCCCATTCTGCTTCTACTTAAATCAGGCCCCTGCCTCATACATACACACACATACATGTACACTTCATGGCTCCTACACAGCTTTGCTCTCTTTTGTGAGTTTAAGTTTAGCGCCAGCCTATAAAGTGCACTGCAAAAAGGCAAAACAATCTGGTTTCTCTTTTCCTAAATGTCTTTCCAACTGTAAGATTATACAAAGATTTTTTAAATAGCTCAAAAAAAAAAAATCTTTTTACTCTCAGTGTAAGTCTGAAAATTGGAAAGAAAACCTTCATTTTAATTTTCACATTAAAAATCCTGTAATGAAAAAAATACAAATCCATAATCATTCAGATTTTCTTCAGCCTTTGCTCACTTTATAATGAAACAATGAAACTGAGGATTCTGGATTGGCAAAACCAACACAGGTAGAAGCACTGAAGTACAGAAAATAAAAGAGCCTTACACAGTCAAAATTCTTATGTAGCCTCAATAGAGGGTGGTGTAAGAGCTACAGTAACCGATATATACTGTGTCCTAAAAAGCCTTGTAGGAGGAAGAATACTGTGCCCAGCCCTTAGGCATGTGCACCCAACCAGATTAAACCAAAATGGGACACATTTGCTTCAGGAATCAAGTCTCCATTAAGGCTTTGTTGCATTATCTGAACTCAAATACTTGGAAAACCAGTCTGAAGTTAGTATTACTGCTGGTGACACTGGGAAAAGATTGTGCCGACAGGTTAAAATGCAGTTTTCTCCTTCAGCTCTTGTGCAAGCCAATACTAACTGCAACACCAAAAGGGGATCTGACAAAAGCATTATGTAGATGAGCATACAGCTAGTTTCAAGAAAATTACTGGGAAAATATATTTGATTGCTACTGGTACTGCTCAAACTTCCTCCGATTTCCAATCACCTCACAAAGAGACTGAAAGGAAATACTGAAGTTTCCAACTCTCATGATAATGGTCAGAGTTCTCACAAAACAGACACTCCATATTCAGATACCCCACCATCAACACACAAGTACAGTTCACAGCCAGAGGTTAAAGCCTAGGAATCTTAATGAATATACATGAAAGAAAAATGATACATTCAAAATCAAGGAGAAACTGCTCTCAATGCCTTTCAGAGAGCCCCCAATTCTAGTTTTGTTAAGAAAATGGGAAGTTCTAAGTTAAAAGGGTTGAAAATTAACACTGAATTCAATGTTTAGTAAGAAAAGGAGTTCTTTATTCAATCAGAGCAAATTCTGGATAAAGCAAAAATTCGTAGAAGCCACTATTGCAGGTAGCTGGGACTGAAAAAGATTTTTAGGGTGTAAACAGAGTTGTCATTCCAAAAGCAATGCCAATATCAGGAAAGTCCAAAACTCATTTCCTGCCCAGAGGAGACATGAAACAGCTTCAGAAGCTGTCATTGTACACAGAACAGATTCTGTGTTTTAATTAACGGTGGCAAGAATAAAGGTAGATCCTGTAAACAGAAGCACAGACCATTTGACTCTGGATACCTCAGCACCTGGCTGGAGCAGGCCAGCCAGATATGCATGCCACGCATTATCAGTAGGAAATTCTCTGAATCTCATTTCTGAGGCCTTTCTCTCAGAAAGTCATTAAGCTCTAATTAATGGCTCTGTGAGGTGGAGGGATCTGCTTTGGCATCCATTAGGATGAGGCTCAAATGTCAGAGCAGCAATGGCATTAGGCAGACTCTGGCGTTTTGACCAATGCAGGATTATCATTGATGCATTCAGCATCCTCTGAAATCTGTAGCTCTGTAAGAAAATCTGCAGGTTTTCTCTCTGCCCATGTGACCGATGGTATCTTTAAGTAATCTGCTGGTCTATTACCAGAGACCATCTCTCCACCACCAACTGAGCAGAAAGAAAAGTCTCAGCATGGTCCAGTTGCAGAGTCCCTCTTCAAAACAAAACTAGGCACAACCTAAACACGGAGATACTGTGGGCCTTGAAGAGAGCAAGACTTATGGGAAATACTCTCCACAGTTTGGGAGATGGTTAAGGAATTAACAGAGGAAGAGAAAGGGCAAAAAATGGCCTGAAGAACCAAGACTGAAGTGCTGCTCTGTCAGTGGTGGGAAGTTAAGAAGCACCTACCTGCAAGCAAGAACCACAGCTCTCCTGGTACTACAGCTGGAGGCAAACAAGCTGCTGTGAAAGCACTGGCTATAAATCATCAGTTCAATGTTCATTTTCACTGAAACCTGCCAGCTTGCCAGACATCACTGTTAGTCTAGGTACTAACCCAGAGATCAGCATGCTGACAGCCTACCCTCTTCCATATCAGGCATGCTCCCTCACTCCCTAGCTGCCTTGGCCCTCTGTCCTTCCTTCTTCCTAATTTGCAGGGTGTCATTACTACGTCGCTTACTTTTAATGAGAAAGCCCATTCAGAGTCACATATTGGACTAACCTCAGTAAAAGATACCAAGCTACCAATTCACTTCTGCTCTCTTGAGTAGCAGTGCAGTGATGATGTTAAATGTATTTTTCCCTACAACTGAGATACATCAGTAAGAGTTGTTCAAAATAACTTTTGTAACCTCTGTCCAATCACGTTTTGCTCCTGTGTCTGCCTGTCGCGTTCTCCCTTCTATAAAAACAGGATGAATGAAGTAGTACATCCAAGTCTTGGAGAGAGGGTTCGGAAAGGTGATGAAGCTTCATACTGCAGAATTGTTAACTAACTCACAAAGGGAGTTCCATCCAGAAGAAGTGACGAAACAAAAAACAGCCCCTTTGAAAGTTAAAATACATGATGCTGCATGTCTCTCTCGCTTCAATGATCTTGAAGTACTTCCCAAATACAGTCACAAAGCAACTCTGAAATACCAAAGGAATGTACAGTAACATATTTCCTACATGGAAACAAGGCATGGGATGAGTGAGAGTTCTGTTCTCCAGATACAGAATACAAGTAATATCTCCAACGCAAGCTCTAGACGGAGGTGCACATAACCCATTTTCAGCAATGGTCAAAGCAGGAGCAGAATTCCCATCTCCTGACCCAAAGTCTTATCTTTTACACCTTCAACTGCCTTTAGAGCTGCAAAAAATCAAATTACTAGTTTTAAACTCGTGCAACACAAACATTTGAGACTTCAGGAGTTTTACTTCCTTCCAGGTTTCTGGTTTAATTTCAGTTCATGGTTGTCATGGGATCTCTAAAAGAAACCCATTTTCTTTGTCCCTTTGTTTTCTCACCTATAAAATTCACATTATAGTATCTCCCCTATGCTTCAAAGGACACTATATGAGAACAGCATCTTTATTCAAATGGAAGGAGTCATTAAGATGCCTAAAGCAACAAGTACAGCTATCAGCCTCTTCTAAACTAGTTTCTCTGTTGGGCCACGACACAGAATTTGACAAATCAAAGGACTCACTGACAGTGGGGAAAAAATATCTCCTTTCCACCATGAGCAGAAAGCATCAGGGTAACTGCATGGACAGTTCGAAATACAATACAGTCAGTCTGACAGATTCTCTCAGTCCGTTGTTTCTACATAATACTTCAGAACTCCAGAATCAGCTAAGCGCATTACCAGGTTAAACACCAGTCATGTATACACTGGTACATGATCTAGCAAGAAAAAAGGAGAAACACCATGAAAAAAAAACAAACCCCAAGATGAGATTTTCCCCATACTCTCTGCCACTACATAAGCCTCTTCCTTGCAAGTGGAGACCCTCACAGTTTATGAGTTTCCTCCCTGCAAACAGGACACTGCTAGCAGCCAAACTGAGGCATCATCCAGCTTCATTTATTTCACAGTTCCTCTGTCCTCCTTCCATTCATCACCACTGAAAAGAAGCACAGGAGACCAGACCAGGCCTGCAGTGAAATTAAGCAACTGGCCCTCAGCTATGCATATGCAAATGCCAACTGCAGGCTGGTTAAGCAAATAGATACCGGCTGGGAAAACGGCTGTGAGGAACACGCAGAAGGATCACTATCGTGCTTGGAGCAAGCAAGGCAGATGGAGAACGGCCTGTTGCCAATGGCCCCTTACTCAGATGGACACCAGTCAACACAGGCATGTAAAGTTTAACCTAGAAGAAAGTACAACAGTTTCACAAACTGTATTTTAGGGAACTGCTAATACAGCAAAGGGAGAAAGGCAGTAAAGAAATGAGACATCCAGGGAACTGGGCATTGTTTAAAAAGGCACAGCTAGAGCTATAGTCAGGGTTACAGCGATGGGTAAACACAAACCCACAGAGCCACCTCTCTCACCAGACACACAGTAGCTCTTCCACACCGAAAAACACCAAACCAAGTGAAGATACAAAAATATTTGCATGTGTTCCAAGCCTGAGGAAGGCCAGCTATAAACCCAGACTAAATGGCTTTAGAACTCCTCTTTACAAACAGAGGTGCACTGGCTTGACATAAAACAAGACTGAAAATCACAAAATTCAAGCCAAGGCTGTGGAAAGGTCCTGCAAAGTTTGTCTTTATGTGGTAAAAGTGATAACCTCAGAGCAAGAAGCAAAATGGAGCTACTTAGTCCAAGCATTTCTGGGGCTTGTTTTTGTCCTGCATGTTTCTTATTTCCTTTGATTTCTTTCCTTTTCCATGCCTCTTCTTCCTACCCATGCCTGAAGCTGCAGCTGAAAGCAACTGACAAATTTAGCTGTGCAAAAGTTTCCATGTTGCTTTGTGAAGCAAAATAGAAGCAGAAAAAAATTGGTGTCTAGCTGGATTTTTTGAAATCTATTTGCTATTAATTTGAGCAGCCATCAGCTTGTGATACTATGTATGCATCAACATGCAGAGCTGGAAAGCAGATGAGTAATCAACAGCAATGAGACACAACGCCAGGAAGGACACAGTAAGTCGACTCATATTAGAAAGAATCAATTTAAAAACCAACAGCTAAACAAACAGAACAGGCAAACAACAGGGGGCATGGAAACAGTAGTTTTGTTGCATAGCTTTAACAAAGCAGATACAGAGTTTGTGTGACACTCCAGAGACTGCACTGCCAGGACAAGGCTGAGAGAGCTTGTGTATCTGCACCAGTCGCAGCATTTTGATAGTGTATCACCTCACCATTCAGCACTCTTTTCTCCCTTTCCCACAGGAAATCCAAAACTTCCTGGGGCAAATGCAGGAGAAGCCATGCTGGGAAGCAGTGCTTTGAAGTTGGTCCTGTTACACAGGGACAGTGCAACAAAAAGGCTTCACCTTCACAGACATGAAGAGGGCAAAAAAAATCCACCAAACCCTGTTTCAGTTGAGATCATGAGAGTCATTTATGATGTATGTCTTCACCTAGTCTTTGAGAGACAAGTCATATTTTGCTTATTTCTACAAGGCAGCAATGTAAGCTTGTGAAAGCAATCAGGGTTACAACCGGAGGCTGTAGCACATGTTCTGTATAGGGTTGACAGACAGTTCATGAACTGAAGCTTCCCACATGCTTGAGGCTGTGTAGTAGAGACAGACTTAGGCCTTGTTTATGCATGTAAAATGTACTGAATTAGCAAATCCAATGGCAGATTCACTTTTCTGTAGTGAACACCTTCACATCAGCTTAAAGCTATCACAAATATGCCTTTAAGGAAGCAACCCCAAGAGGTCTCCTACACTAGAAAACTGTGCTAGCTTTAAGCTAGCAGAGGGCTTTGATCCAGAAACCTGCACTGATCTAGCTGTGGGGATAAGGGCAGCAGTCTCCTGCTTGCTACCAAACCTCCTTACCCATTATTACTTTTCCCACAGCAAACCCCACAAAATGTTTAGCACATCCTTCTTCTGATCACTGTAGTTCACAGATCAGCCAGAGAAGACACCAACTTCTTTGCCACAGGCAAAACAGTAGCAACTAAGTGTGAGACTCTGCAACCTTTGTGTCTTACTGGTAGACAGCAGCATGGACTGTGAAGGCAGTGTCCTTCTCATAACCTTGAGCCTTTAAGCTGGGGCAAACCTCTGTTTTTCAGTCCCAGTGGTTTATTATTGTCTTTATGTTGAATACTGCGCATAATATTTTTGACATCAATAGAGAGATGCTTGTAGCTGCATGCAAGAGCAATACAAAGAAGCTGTCTAATTTCAGGAAGTCAGTCTGGATTGATTAACAGCACTAATGCTCATGTGAGATGCATCAGCATGTCAGGATGAAGGAAGCTCTGCACATTTTTGAAAGTGGATCAGCATACTAAGTAAATACACAGTTCTCCCACCTTTCTTTTATAAATGTTTAGCTTCAGTGTACATGGCTGTTCCACAGCCCGTATTTCACAGGCATTAAGAGGAGTGCAGCTGAAGGACAGTGAATATTGTCTTAGAGGCTAGTCATATGTACAAGAAAATGAAGAAACCATGTATTGTTCTGGTTGATACAGCTTAAATAAAGCTAACATAGGGAACTGGAGCCATAAATATCACACAGAGGCAAAGGAATCTGCAGTCAGAGGCGGGTATTACTTGAACAAAATTCAGGTAAGGAGGTGGCTTCAGTCTCCCTTCTCACAATGCATAATAGAGAAAAGATTTGAAATTCAGTCATATCCTGCTTGAAGAGGTCTTCACAGACCTATAATTTGCCTTGAAGGAAACTAGATGGGGGTGGGGAGAGGAAACTGGCAGGTGGTTGCATACGATAAGTTGAACATAGCTTTTCAGTGTGCCTGTGAGACATTCTCTCTACCTCACAGCCTGCCTTCATTCCCAACTGGACTACCTCCCAGCATGCAGCAGCTGTAACTCCTTTCAAGCAAAGGAGTTGTCCTGGGTTCAGCAGTAGCAGTCATTTTTCCCCTTCTCGGTAGCTGCTGCAGCACTGTGTTTTTGACTTTTGGCCTGGGAACAGCACTGATAACACCAGGGTTTATAGTTATGGCTTAGTGATGTTTGGTCTGGCCAAGGACTTTCTGAGCCTCATGCTCTGCCAGGGAGGAGGGGGAGCTG